>CM060699.1:154585888-154847433 GCA_030686995.1 Artemisia argyi | reverse complement strand
TGAAGTGCCTTCAGCATCAGCAGAAAGAGGTCTCTTGAGCAGCCATCAAAAACTTCACACCATGATCCAATCTAATCGATTTCATTCGTGGTCCGGTAAGGTTTTATTTGTTAATTCAGCATATAGTATATATTGAAAAGAATTCGTAGGTATTCCATTTTCTGTAGGATTTTTTGATTTTTTGAATTCGTGGGTGTTTCGATTATTACTTTTTTTTATAACGTAAAGTGCCTTTTTAATTTTTTTATAACGTGAAGATTGATTTCATAGCAGCAATATATGTATATAGCAACGAACTTATTTCGTTACAAGCTGAGAACCTTTTTAATTTTTTTTATAAAAATTCCATCTTGAGCTGACATGAAACTCATCCTTTTTACATATGTGCAGGGTCATTCTGGGCCAGCAACACCGTGTGGATCCCTTCTTATTAGAGGTATCACATTTAAATTGATTCAAGTTCGGCTAAAAATACTGCTTACTTTTCATTTTTCGCATCAAGCCACTGGTGTTATCATACATTCAGACATACATGTTCATGTACGATACGACAGTGTTCATGGCCAATAAAAGAACCTTGAACTCAAGGTTAAGGACGAGAAGACCCTTCTCTTTGGTGAGAAGCCTGTCACTTTTAGGCGTGAGGTAACATCTCTTAGAAATACCTGTTAAAATAATATATTATGTAAAGAAATTTATATAATAGTTTTCTTAGTATTCTATTTAGGAACCCAGAGGAGATCCCATGGGGGGGTCGCTGGAGCTGACTTTGTTGTCGAGCCTACTAGAGTATTCACTAACATTGACAAGGCTGCTACTTACTTGAAGGTTTGATTAAATCTCTAATATTTGCATACCTTTAGCAGTTGGGTTATTTCCTTTTGTATAGTAGTTTAAATTGTTTTTGTTTCAATTTTGTATAATCAGGGTCTTGCTAAGAAGATCATCATCTCTGCTCATAGCAAGGACGCTCCCATGTTTGTTGTCGGTGTCAATGAGTATGAATATAACCACATATTTTTATCATAAAAAGGGTAACATTGAAAGATGTGCAGACGGGTCAAGATAGGCAGATAAGAAAGATGTGCAGACATGGTTTAGCATTTGTTTAATATGTTTTATAATCAACACGTTAACTATAATATCATAAAGATGGGCACCAATAGGCATGCCTCTTTTTTTATTGTAATAACAATACGGCTATTTAAAATATCGTTTTGCAGTTGGTCAAAACGGGTTATTCTTATGTAAAATTACAAACAAGTATGTAATTACTATGATGCTTGAGCCTTTGTCACCAACTTATTTTGTCCGATCCATCTCCTTTTGAATGATCATTGTGCTTCTCTTGAGATCGACACCACTAACCCATAATCTGTTTTTCTAATTTATGTTGATTAGCAAGTCTTAAAGTACTTTCAGTTCTTAATGGCACTTCGCGTTTTCATCATGGGTTTCTCAAAAGAGAGTAAAATGATACACACAAATGACTTCTCTTTATTCTTGCAGGATGAGGAGGTTATGAAGCTAAAGCAACAGAAAGAGTTTGTCATCGAGAAAAAAGGGTAACATTGAAAATTCAACTTTTACAGTTTGTAGGCCTAGGCCTGAAATAGATTTGTAATACAGATGGGAGCTACATCTCAAGACGTTTATTTTGTATTATCACGTGGATGGACGAAATTCAACTTTTACAGATTGCAGAGGCTAAAGAGATCATTTAGTTACAGAAGAAAATGAAAGGTTTAAGTTGAGAAGAAATTTTGGGTCATCAGGTAAATGTTTAGCATAATGAACGACACTATCGATCAGGTAACTGTTCATTATCACTAAGGAAGATGAAACATTAAATTACTACATCGTATTTACATCAAATGTACCTGCATGTTAGATTATGGGTGTTTGTGGCTCAGCTCAAATGCATACCCTGTTATCAAAATATCATTGCCCTCTCCTCTTGCCCAAAATATTGTTTTCTTAGATGTGAATCAAACTCAAAAATTAGATGCTATTTGATTATCCGAGATATGTTAATCGTGTAGACCTCTTTGTCAATGCATTTTCTTTCATCTTAATGGTGTTGACGGTGCGTTCATGTAGAGGCTAAGAAAGAAGGGTAACAATGCTGTCATTTGGGGCTGTCTTAGCAGACTAAAGGGATGGGAGGTACCGTTAAGAAAAACATATATGATATTTTGGAAAATACACCCGTTGCTTTTATGCTTCAACAGTTGTCTAACCTCGCAAACACTAAGGTAACAGTAACAATGTGTCCGCACATGGATAAAGACATATAAGGTTCTCTTTTTTTCCCTTTTTTTAAAATTTATTTTATTTTATTTTATTTCATTTTAATAAAATGAGTGTTGCCGTAAAAGAATTCAAAGAAGGTAATATAGCCAAACATTCTCATATAGTCTCTTTGCAGTGTGTTTTTGTCAAAGGGTGTTGTTTATGTGTCACGGCATTGAGCTGGTTATGTTTATCGAATACCATAGATTTATTTCAGAATGCTATCCAGATATCTCTATGTGCAAGTATTAATAAGAATATTATGTTTGACATGTGTTGGAGGCAGCAGGGCTAGAAAATACAACCATTATAAAGATGAAGGGTCATGATGGATCCAAGTGGACAATGAGGATATTAGCGGAGCGGACTTTAGAACCAAACACAGCCTATCTTCTGGATGGTCTAAGTTACGACGACATTGCAACTTATCAGGTGGTGATATTTTTTTTTCAAGTACGACAAGAAAGAAGGAATCAATAGCAAAAATCAACCACCAATGTGGTTGGAGCTGTTAAGATTGTAGATGACTGCTTACCTACTGATAAACCTAGGATGGTGTGAATATTAGTGTTGAATGTGAGTCAGGTCAAAAGTTGGATATGGCACAGAAAAACGAGCACAGATGTTAGGATTGAAGATGAGCTACAACGGGACAGTGGTATGAAGAAAGGTTAGGATTAAAGATGAGTGGGATGCAGAGGTGAAAGCTATGAGGAAAAAGAGGAGAAAGACACTACTTGAGAAAATTGAACATGAGAGGGAAAGAGTGGTTAGAAGCAATCAGGTTATTTACTTTTAATCTCAGACTAACGAAAAAAGTTTGTGGCTCATGGTGGGTTCACATAGAAGACGACTCTGCGAAGAGTTGAGAGACCAATGTTGAGAGAAATTAAGGTACATTGTAATTATCTAAATAAGCAATTTAATCGAGTAATATCCAAGTTGGTAGGGTTTAGTATCCGTGTTGACCTGTTGGACAACCAAACTGTTAACACAAATTTCATTTTATATTCTGGTTACAAGCTATCGAACAACAGGTTCCTCAGTTACGCGATTTAGTCTATTATTCTCATGTCCCCTCAAAGGTTGAAGATTTATCGGCTACAAGCATGGAGGGTTGAATTCGTTGCTAGCAATTGAGCATTCACATTCGATTCCTGTTGTATCTAAAGAACCCACAATTATTCTTGGTATGGATGTATCTTATGGTTCTCCTGGCCAATCTAATGTCCCGTCTATTTATCCGGTAAATTATTGCTCTCTTTTTGGTTCTCATATAAAGAATTTGGTGAATTTTTTTAGTAGTTTGTTAAATTCATATTGTAATGGTTTGCAAGTGGTTAGCTCAAGGCATTATCCTTTGATTTCCCGGTACAGAGCATCACTAAGAACTCAGTCCCCCAAAGTGGAGATGATTGATTCTCTATTCAATAGTTGGTTCTCAAATGGATATTTTCTTTCTAGCAGAGAGTTATTTTTGGATTTCTATGTGAGCTCAGCTAAACGAAAGCCAGATCAGATCATCATTTTCCGATGACGGACAACAAAAGTGTTCTAACTGCATGTATACAAACAATGGTCAAATACAATATGTGCTCCAAGGCAAGTGAAATTATTGGTTTCTATATACGTGTGCTGCTGCATTTTTCCTATAATTTTCTTTTACTGCAAGACATTACTACGGTTCTTTCACTAATTTATAGCTTTTAACCACATGATTACTGTTGCCTGACACCAAAACCTACACATACTACAACATTAATTATGGAATTGCATAAACACAGACACTACTGCAGGCTCTTTTGCTGTCACACATTCTACCAAAACCCACGACTTCAATAGAAACAAGTCTGATTTTGATACAAACCGAACCATCGATATTTAGTGTGATTATGATTTTATGCAATCGAAAATATCGAAAGCATTTGGTTGATTGGAGTTATTCAGCTGTGATTTTTTAATGTATTCGGTTTTAACATGAAGTTTTTGCATTTTCAAGTTGCCAGTGGAATACCTTCTAAGTTCTAAAATAATCTGAAGTTGAATGTACTGACACATACAAACTCTGCTGAACATACATCCACAAAGAGTAACAGGACCGATATGGGGAAACGAAACACTGGTGTGCATGATGAAGATTTAGCTTATGATACGATGGAGGGAGGTGCTCTGTGGGACATATTTTGGATGCGAGATGTACCTAATTTGATCAAATATCTTAACAATCACTTATCAGAATTTAAGCATGCTGATTGTTCCGTAGTTGACCAGGTAACTTTTGACCCATTTGCTTATGAATAGGTAATCTGGGATACGTTCTATTTTTGTCTGGTAAAATAGGTAAAACAAAAGGAGGTCTCGGGTCAACTCAATCCTGTTTTGACCCATACAATAGAAATTACCCGTTTCTACTCATACATAGTGTCTTAGCTACTGCTGACATCATATTTCATTATACAGCTGTTTCAAGTTTCCTTCAAAAGCCCATTGTTATCATACAAAGATTAATGATACTGATTTGGGTCCAAAAGATTTTAGGCAATTTAATCATTTGATGATACGCTTGTGAACGAGCACTTTTATTTTTTTGATGAATGATGCCTTTATCGTGTTTAGCACTTAATCCAGTAGATGTGGCAATGACAGGGATATGTCTTGAGAATTTATTTATGTTTCGATATGCATGAATGATTTAACGTTGAGACTATCGAGTAAAAGAACATCGGATTCACGGCATGGGCGTCTTTATTCTCCTACTGAGCTCAATATATGTTAGATTTCTGCAAGTTGAAGCAACTGACTCCACATCTTCCCAAAAAATATTACAACACTCAGATATATTAATATGTTCGAGTGTCGGGTGATGAGCAAAACAACTCACACATTTATCAGTAATATCCTTACAACCCGTCAATTTAATATACTTCAGTTTCTTACAGTTGTTAGCAATTTGAAATAATGAAATATCCTTTACGTTGATCAACCAAGGCAACTTCAGTACCCCAATATTTGGGATTTGTGATGACAAAGCCAAAATCCCAGAATGAGTGATGTTAACCCCACACTTATACAAGCTCAAATGAGTAAGATTGACCATTTGTTTCAAGAGACAAATACCAATATCACTTATCTTATCACATTTACCCAAATAGAGTAATTTCAAACTATTCTTCAAATCCCATTTTGCCATATACTTCAAACCCATATCACTTATTAAACAACCTTTCAAAAACAAATTTTGTCATTTTATAAGTTCTTTTCTTATTATTATTAGTATTTTGTTTATTTATTGATCTTTATATGATAATATCTGATGTTATATATCTCCTATATTTGCATAAATGGATCCCTACCATCACGGAGCAGTGGCTTACATTTGTGACAAATATGGAACCACACGTGTAAATGCACTGATAAACCAGCACCTGTAACCTCTCAGTCAGTTCAAAGAAAGGATGCTTGCAATGAGTCCGATTCACAAAATACTCTACCCTTTTGTGGTTACCCATACAAGTGTATTAGTTTGATACGTGAAGGAAGATGACAAGTTGGCGCTCATCAGATCCGACAGTTGAAGCAGAAGGCTCAGAGACCCTTCCTAACAAGTGTGACCTTCAAGTATAATCATGCCTACTCACAACCATCATCACTACCACCACCGTCATCAATGAAAACCGAAAAGGTGGCTCACAATCACAGCGGTCTTTCTACCAAAGGATCCAAAGATAACGCTTCCAGCAATACCAAAGGTATACATGCATATATATTCTTGGAAATGTACAAAAAAAATGTATCATG
Organism: Artemisia argyi; assembly: GCA_030686995.1. Classification (NCBI taxonomy): domain Eukaryota; kingdom Viridiplantae; phylum Streptophyta; class Magnoliopsida; order Asterales; family Asteraceae; genus Artemisia; species Artemisia argyi. The sequence goes on along the minus strand of CM060699.1, from coordinate 154,841,343 downwards.
CATGCATGGAATTAGATACTTGCATCAATCTTGATGATTTTCTTTATCAGGTACATCCAACAAGCACAACAAAGCTACAGAGGTCTTTCCAACCCATGTGGTAGCCAAAAAAATTGCAATTTTCTTGATGACAATAACTTTTCGCGGGTGCATAGGGTTCTTGGTATCAAGTAAGGTGCCATAGAGTGCCTGGTCAACCACTGTGTCTAATTTTATGTTACTATCTTTATACACAATTTTATGAAAAATAATTATGTACTGCAAAACATACCATTAAAACAAAACTTAACAAAATAGGAATAGAAAGAACACTGCAAAATACTATATGTCCTTTCTTTCATTTGTATCACTTTTTTAATATTATATTTAATTTCTATCATAATGTTTTCCTCACTTTTTTGCATGGACTGAAGCAGGCGGGTCAAACACTTTTTTCCCAAAAAATCTAATATGTTACGAGGAGTTTAATTTATGTGTTTATAGCTTGAATTGGTTGTTATATTATAATGGAGTTGATTAAGATGTATAGTTATAAAAAAAAATTAAGGAAAAAGTTGTGGAGTTTGAGTATAGGGAATAATACGAAGGTTAATAAGAAGTTTTAATTGTTGTAGTTGAACGAGAGGTTGTAAGTGTTGAGGGAAATGGATAAGAAGGAGATTGAGAACAATAAATATAGTTCTAAGTAAGCACTTCTGCATACTTAAATATACGTTAAGTTTCCTTTATGCTTCTGCTTATCAAGAGAAGCGAGAATTGTATATGAAAAGTATGTCATATGACAGTGACATATAGTGCATTTTCTTTTTAGCAGACAAAGCAATTTTTAGACGAAGCGAAGAGGCGACTGAAAGTTGCAAGGTGTGAGCAAATATTCGAAAGGGGAGATTCGAGTTTACATGCTTGAAAGAAGTATTTCTTTACAACGAATTACTCTATTATTGTTTTGTTTGCCAATGGCAAAAGGTATATGAGTTTTCAACCTTTATATGTTAATGCTAAATACAAAGTTGGTATGTTTAATTTAATTAAGTATTTTACATTAGTATTTTTTCTTACTTTTCATAATAGAGAGAAAAGATTTGAGCTGTATATGTTTACAAGATGTGGTTTAGTGACTGTTCATTTAACAATTATAAAACTATGATTGTTATAAACTTATTGCAGATGACAGTTGAAAATGAAGACCCGTAGACATCACATATTTATAAAGTAAAGGCTCCAACTGACTCATACTTTGTACGTGTTTCTGTTTTCAATTCTTCATTTATTTTACACTCACTTATGATATATTTAATTTTTTCTTACATACTACTTCGTAACTTTTTTTTCTCTCATACTCGATAAACATTTATTTTTTTCCCGTTGATAATGCATTCACTAAATAATATTCTATGTTTATATCTTATTTTTCGTTAACTAATTTTTACCAACGATATTCATAAGTCATGCCCGCCCATTTTTTAAAACCCTTCTTTCACTATAGAAATTTATGCCAATGATATTTATAAGTCATGCCCACCCATCGGGCGGGCTTTGAAAGCTAGTATATATATATATATATATATATATATATATATATATATATATATATATATATATATATATATATATATATATATATATATATATGTATATATATATGTATATATATATATATATATATATATATGTATATATATATATATACGTATATGTATATATATATATACATGTACATACATATATGTACATATATGTATATATATGTATACATATATGTATATGTATATATACCTATACATACATACATATATATATATATATATATATATATATATATATATATATATATATATATATATATATATATATATATATATGTATATATATATATATATATATATATATATATATATATATATATATATATATATATATATGTATATATATATATATGTATATGTATATATATATATATATATATATATGTATATGTATATATATACGTATATACATATATACATATATGTATATATATGTATATGTATATATATATATATATATATATATATATATATATATATATATATGTATGTATATGTATATATATACGTATATACATATATACATATATGTATATATATATATATACATATATATACATATACATATATGTATATATATATATACATATATATATATGTATACATATATATACATATATGTATATGTATATACGTATATATATATATATATATATATATATATATATATATATATATATATATATATATATATATATATATACACATATATGTATGTATATATATATACATATATGTATATATATATATATATACATACATATATGTGTATATATATATATATATATATATATATATATATATATATACACCTCACATAGTTTCTTAAACGTTTATGTTTAGTAGTCTTTTACTTGTATCTTCTACCTATGTCAGATAAATATAATAAAATTGTTAATAATTCAAATAATTGTCAAAATAAACTTATAAGATGTACTTTTAGAGAATTAAATTTTCTAACATGATATAAGTGCTTTTTAAAATTCGCTATGGTGTTTATTTTTTTTTTATTATTATTTTTTAATAACTTGTAACTACAGGCAATTATCAGCTACTTAACCTCTTACCTCTATTACATATCAGCTTTCGCCTCTGTATTGCCATAACGTCACATGGATAATCTACAACTTTTATATGAGTTAACTTGTTAGTGCTTAAAATTATTTAAAATTAAAATTGTCGTTATCCGTACAGCTATTGTATCATAAAATATAGACCGAAAATACATTTCTCGCTGTAAATTTTAATTGTATGATAATCGCCGTAACACGCGGGTACCATACTAATTTCTAATTAATCGAGTATACACAACTTGTAACTATTTAATGTAACTTACTAAGTATTTTAACCATTTATTGCAATATCTTTTTCATTTAATCAATTAGTTTTATAATATCTTGATTTCTAGCATTAAATGTGTATATTTTATTTTGAAATTGCATTGAATGATTTTAAAAACGAATTTAATTTAATTCTTAAGTAGCAATCTTTACAATTAATGTAGAACTCGATTATAAAACAAGCTTAAGGAAACAGAAGATGGAGGCGGAGCATGAGATCATGAGTTATAAGAAAAGATAGTCTTTATAAGTTACGTACATGAAATATATCTTATTTAAAAAAATTATGAAAGACTGTTATTTTCAAATAACTTATAAGTTGTCTAACAAAGCTTATATTTTAACTAGTTTTGTTTATCAAAATAAATAAGCATAATCTTGTAATAATTTTGTGTGCCAAACATATCATAAATATTTCTCTGTTGTAGCTATAATGTTAAAACGCAAAAATCAGCAGTATTAAATCAAGTAACGTTTGGAAAATTAAAGACCAATTACTAATTGAAAGAATCTCATTAAAGGCCCCAACATTATAATATGATGGTATCATTTTGATTTGTTACTTAAAGTTGGCTCATAAAAATGTCCAAGAATGAGCAAATAGCATTAGTCACCAAATTTCTAATCTAATCACGCCGGATAATCAAATGAAATGGGCGTAACAAGCGACGACGCCCATAAACTCCGGTGAACAAACCCATAATTCCGTAACACCTGATTGTCGGCAAAGTTCAGAGCCTTAGTCATACCCTTCCTACACCCTTCACCTGTAAACAACGGGTTATGTTCCCCGCTACAAGGCTGACAACCCGCGAAATGAGTCACAAAAGGCCTTCTCCAGCTCCCAGGCACATAACCTGCTTCTTTCAAAAATGGCTCTCGTAGCACACCATATGCTTCACTCACTTTCTCGGCGTGCCACCTTCTTATTATCCCTTTCCTCTTTTCGATCTCCAAATACCTATCAGTTATATTCTGCAATGTGTCAACAATTCCTATCCAATAGCCTTCTAGATAATACTCAGTCTCGATTAACATCTTCCTGCCGAACCATTCATGTTGTTTCTTCCAAATCAAGTAAGCCAACGCCGTCTGATCAGTTGGCCCATGCTTGAATTCGTCTAACAAAACTTTAGTCCACATGTCGAAATTTGGAGACCGTGGTCCCATATCAGCCCACATATCCAACAGATCGAGCGACCATTGACAATTTCTTATCAAAAAGGATCCGTCATTCAATCCTAGCCACCTTTTCTTCACGTACACCTCTTTCGGCCAGCCATGCACGACAAAATTATAATCTTTATACTTATGAAAAGGTATCTTGAACTCCATGTCCGTGATAACAGTGTCTTCATCTAGCCACCATATCCACTCAGCTTCGGGATGCGCCAGCATCGCAGCCCGAACTGCTGGAAGCTTCCCCCAACCCCCAGTCATCTTGGGGTCGAGTAACACATTATTGTAGAAAATATCGTAACCATGGATTCGACAATAATCCACCTTGTTACGATATGTCCTTAACAAATAATGATCACCAGTTGGGCTCTTGCATGGGGTAGATTTTGAACTAGTTACAAGAAAGACACGTTCATGTGATTTTGGCAAAAACGTGGGGTGCAATTCGAGCCAGGCTATTCTTTTTTGGTCCCATTTTTTTATGGTTTTGTCGATGGTGTAGCCAAAAGTTGGTTCGTCATAGAAGGTTGATGTAGGTGGGTCGAACTGGAGGTTAAAGGTCGGGCGCCCAGGCTGGCTACATTTGCATGAATCGGGGTTCAGTTGTGAAAAAAAGGGAATTGAGTCGAGAGGTGATTTAAAGAAGGTCCAGAAAATCAATGACGTTGTTACAACTCCAGCGAAAATGACCGAGGACCGATTGGAAGGCTTTCGCCAACCATTTTGTGAGAATGCACCCATTGATAATACTTATACTGATAGTTGTTTACTTTGCGATATAACGGTTTTTATAGATCAAATCTCTAATTAATATTTTGTTTTTATGTTATTATTTATCCAAATAGGGAGTAAATGTTATCACCTAACTTATTTAATGTCTTTTGTTATTAGACATTAATTATTTATGTCTTAGTAATATGTTTATAATAACATAATGTAATATCACTTAATGATAACTTATACTTATCTTGACATTGTGAGTATATGGAAGAGTCATTAATGCTTATTACACTAACGTTCTGTTCTCGAGTTTTTAAATAAATGAAAAAAAGAAAAATGACAAAAATGGGCATAAAAGAAGAGGAGAGGAATAATATTTAACTTTTTATTTCGTGTTCCCGAGTTAACCATTATTGTATAAAAAATTAGAGAGAAAAGAAAGAAAAACTAATGATTTTACAAGTATAAGTATTGTTGTATAAAAAATTATACTATATTTTGAAGCATTTAAGTCATTTTATTAATTAAAAGTTTCCTTATTTACTTTCTCTCCAAATCATCCCATGGGAAGAAGATTTTGGAAAGAAAGTGAAACAAATTTCCTCTCCGCCTCTTTTCTCTTCTCTTCTGAAAAACTCGGAAACATAAATTTATTTTGATTTCTTCCCACTTCTTTTCTCTTTTTTCAAAAAACTAACTTTAGGAATGCAGTGCAAGTCAATGGAGAATTGTAATTTTCATAACAGACAATGTTTCTACTTTTTTTTTTCTTTTTTTTATCTCTTCGAAAATACAATTGTTCAAAAACTTTAAAAAAAAATAAGTAATATTGATCGACTAATATATCACTGTTTAAAAGCGTTAATAACACTACCATTAAATTAATAATTCAAATACTATTTATTTTACAATTGAACCCATAAATGTATATTAGAAAACGGCAATAATAATTATTTAAAAAAAACCACATGTAGATACATACCAAAATAATAATAATAATAATAATAATAATAATAATAATAATAATAATAATAATAATAATAATAAAATTCCGCACTCACAAGTTGACGGCAAGTGAATTTTGTCGAAAGCAATACACTATTGCCACGAGGTAATCGTCTAGTCATAATCTATACTATATATAATAGAAAAACTGTCAAATGTGAAAAAATTATTGAAATTGGTCAAAAAAAAAAAAAAAAAAAAAAAAAAAAAAAAAAAAAAAAAAAAACGTATATTTTGCTTTTATATCTTTTGTTCTCAAACCTAAAACAGACCACATCTCTCTCACTAAACCAACAACAGCCGCCACCATCATAACCTTATCTCAACCACCATCTGCCAAAATTGCCACCATCTTTCAATGGTTTAGGTAGTTTCAGGTAGTCGGGTTGTGTTTTTTGTTGTTATTAGTGGTTTCGGTTGTCCCTAGCCACATGAAATAGTTTATGCCGCCGTTGTGGTTGCCGAAAATAGGTGATGCCACAGGAATTAACTGCTGTCGCCGTAGTCTCGCCAAAAGCCACACGACCAAGACCCACCACCACCCTACATTTCTAAAGTTTTTCCAAGTTTTGATGTTTTCTTTTCAAACTTCAAGAGTCAAGTTAATGGGTATATCTTATTTTGTTTAGTTTTATTGGGTTGTCATTTTTTTTTTTTTACTTTCATTTGAGCTTGATTATGGTTTTTTTACTGTGCTACTGGTTAATTAAGTTTCAGATTAGGGTTTGTGTATATGCACGCAACTATGAAACATGATATTAAGGTTATTGATTTATGTTTTTTTATGATTATTCGAAAGTACAATGACTTGATTAGTAGTGTGATTCAGTTCGTTGAAACGAGATCTCGATTTTTATGATGGAGTGTATTAGATAGTTTTTTTATCCGGATCTCATGATGTGAAACTTACGTATACAAAATTAACGTGGTTTAACACTGATGTGCTGGTGTACTTAGTGACATTTAATGTGTTGTATTTAAAATAAAAAGTGTATAGACCATTGGTATAAAATATAGTAATATGTGCTTGTAATAAGATAAAGATGTTTACATGTCGACGACAAAGTTTAAATTTTTGATTTATGTGGATTTGCTATTTTTTTGGGTAGGTTGCTTGGTTACGAGGGATTGGAGGTTATTAATCCGGAAGGAGGGACTGAAGATGCTGAAGTTGAAGCACAACGAGGCAGATGGAAACAAGAGGTGCGTTATGATTTTGTGTACTTATCGACAATCTCATTTATGTCTAGCTATATAAAGTTTCCGCTGTTGTTATTTAAGTAGTTGATCATGCTCGTTAGTTGTTATGAGCTTTATGCAAGAATTACCAAATTAGTGTCCATTTCTTTAATTGGCTATGGCGCGTCTCGTGAAACTACTTTCAATATCTATTGCCCATTCTAACTTTACACTATTAATATTATGCCACGCAATATCAAGTTTCATGTGAATATTATAACTTCTTTTCATCCTTGATCGTTGTATTTATTATTAAGTTTTGCTAATTTCATCTACTACATATACTTTTAATACACTCTTCGACCTAAAATTCAACCTTTTTTGAGTGATTCTTTTTTACATTTCTCCATCTTTTAATTACAATGCATTCAAGTAAACGGATTGAAATTGCCTATATTGACCCATTCATAAGTAAATGGGTCGAAATTGCCATGTCTGATTATAATGCGTGTTTTTTGTTACCAGGAATTCTAAAACATTGGTGTAATAAAAAGGCAACAATTTGACCCGTTACAATTTTGCTAACACTCCATTGTTGCCACTACTAACAGTCACCTACAATAAAATACGAAAATATTGTGTTCTAACATCTTCAGTATTTTGTAATTACTAAGTATCACTTATGTGGTATGTTAATAAAATGTTTTTCACTTCTCCTGTAATAGTTTAACGTAGCTATCTTTTCCATTGAAAAAATCGTATTGTACACCAGATGACTTGAGGAGGCAAAGGTGAAGTTTCTGTTTGAGAGATGGATGGTTCATATGAGACAAGACCCAATAATTAATATGTTTGGTGGTTAGTTATTGTAATTTATTTTATGTATTTTGAATTTCTTAGTGAATATTCATTCTTAAACACTTCCGGTTTCTTTTATGATATTTGTAGGGTGAGGGTGTTGTCGTTAGCGTGGAAGAGTTGTGTGACCTTGATATGGTGGGGTGGCCAGAAAGGAAAACAACCAAAAACACACTAAAAGTAAGTTGAGCCACTTTTTAGAGAGTATATCTACAACAAGCAAAGAGCATACACATAAGAAGAAGTCTGTGTCACTTTCTCGAGAATCTACAAGTAAAACTGAAGGTTTACCATGAGGTACCTATAATTTTTATTTTCTTCCTAATATGTACAATTTTTTTAATGAGAACAACCTTTACTTTTATACAACTAAACACAGCCTTACAAAAAAAACTTCTACACAATGATGCATCTATTAAGTTGTGGCCCATCACGTAATGCTTAGCGTTTCTTGCTAAATTAGGGAATGCAAAAAATACATCATGTAAAGAAAACCAGATGGATTGACAATAACTTGGTATAAAAGGGACGGAAAAAAGTAATGTTAGTGCACATATGTCGAAGACCAAGCTTCTGAATGAGTAAATTGGTATTTAAACTAGGCACCCTTATGATACAATATAAATGTATTATCTTTCAAAGTACACATCACACACTTTGATTTAATATTAAATCTGCAGACTTGAATGTGCTTATACTTTTATTGTAATTCGTCTTTTGTCGAAATGTTACTTATAAGAATTAGTAAGTTATATATTTTATATCAAATACCTCCCTAGTTAACTCATCCATTAATGACAAAGACATAACCCGTCTGAGACTTCGTATCATCCTTATCACCTTTTCAAGAAGCATCGCAGTAACCTGTAACATCAAGTTCTGCAGATGGAGTACCCCCATAAACTAAGAACATCTCTTTAGTAGCCCTAAGGTACTTAAGAATATTCTTAACAGCAGTCTAGTGTTTTTCACCTGGATTTTGCTGATATCGACTGGTTAAATTCTGAGCAAACGCCACATCAGGCCATGTGCTTTTCACCACATACATAATAGATCCCACAGCCGAAGCATAGGGGACTCTCTTCATGCGTTGCACCTCTTCAGGTGTTGAAGCACAAACTTTCTCGCTCAAGCCATGTTGTTCTTGCATCGACAAATATCTCTTCTTGGAATTTTGCATATTAAATCTCTTTAATATTTTATCAATGTAAGCACTTTGGCTTAATCCAATTAATCACTGAGATCTATCTCTATATATCTTGATTCCAAGAATGAATGCAGCTTCCCCTAAATCTTTCATAGAAAAATAACTTCCAAGATATGCCTTAACCTTTTGCAAACTTGGAATGTCGTTTCCCATGATCAATATGTCATCAACATATAAAATAAGGAAAATTACATTACTCCCACTAGCTTTGTGATATACACATGGCTCATCAAGATTTTGAGTGAATCCATACTTTTTAATCTCACTGTCAAATCTCTTATTCCATTGTCGTGATGCTTGCTTCAATCCATAAATTGATCTTTTAAGCTTGCATACACAATTTGGGAATTCTGGATTCACAAACCCCTCAGGCTGAGTCATATAGATGTCTTCATCTAGACGACCATTTAAGAAGGCGATTTTGACATCCATTTGCCAAATCTTATAGTCATAGTAAGCGGCTATGGCTATAAGAATCCTAATAGCCCTAATGTCAGCTACAGGAGAAAAGGTCTCCTCATAGCCAACACCAAAAGTTTGAGTGTAGCCTTTAGCTACCAAACGGGCCTTATAGGTGTGTACAATGCCATCCATATCAGTCTTTTTCTTGTAGAGCCATTTACTCCCAACTAACTTGGCACCCAGAGGTAGGTCTACTTCTTCCCAAACTTCATTTTCTTCCATGGATTGCATTTCCCCATTCATAGCAACCTGCCATTTTTCCTTTTGAGGACCATTCATGGCAGCTTTGTAACTTGTAGGTTCATCAAGATCCCCTGTCAAGTTTTCATTACACTCTACATTAAGACATAGATGTGTAGGAGCTTTCACAGGTCTAGTTGACCTACGAATGGGAACCACTTCAACTTCAGGTGGAGGACCTAAACTTTCAGGTTCCACATGAAGTTGGCTAGTGTTTTCAGAATGTGCTACATCTTCATGATCGTCTTCCAGATCATATACTCTCCCACTGAATTCTTGAGATATGAGCTCCTTTTCCAAGAAGTCTCCATACCTTGCAACAAAAACCTTGTTTTCAGTTGGGTAATAAAAGTAGTAACCCATAGTTTCCTTAGGGTATCCTACGAAGATGCACTTCACAGATCTTTGTTGGAGTTTGTCTGCTGAGTCACGTTTAACATACGCCTCACAACCCCAGACCTTAAGATAAGACAAGTTAGGAGCTTTCCCAGTCCATAACTCATATGGAATCTTATCAACCTTCTTTGTTGGAACCATATTAGGAATGCGAACCACAGACTCCAAGGCATAATCCCAAAACAAATAAGCAAGAGTTGTTAGATTAAACATAGATCGTATCATGTCTTGCAATGTACGATTCCTTCTCTCAGATACACCATTTTGTTGTGGAGTATATGGAGAAGTAAGGTGCTGGACAATTCCCTCCTTTGCTAAGTAATCTATGAACTCCTGACTCAGGTATTCACCACCTCTATCGGATCGAAGAGCTTTAATCTTCTTTCCAAGTTGCAACGCTACTTCTGCTTTAAACACTTTGAATGTTTCAAACACCTCATGTTTATATTTAAGTAAATAAACATAACCATAATGGCTGTAATCATTCGTAAATGTTAAGAAGTAGCTAGCACCCCTCCTTGACACATGTCTAAGTGGTCCACACACATCTGTGTGAATAAGACCAAGTAGATCATTCGCCTTTTCAATCCTATTTTTAAAGGGTTTCTTTGTCATCTTCCCAGCAATGCAAGATTCACACTTATCAAATGATTCATCATTGATCTTTTCTAAAAGCCCATCATGTTGCAGCTTTTTCATGCGAGCCTTGCCAATGTGAGCAAGTCGACAATGCCAAAGATAAGATGAATCCAGACCTTTCTTGATTCTCTTATTATTGATGCTATGCATTGAATTATTATTAACAAAAGCATTATCATTATCATTCATATCAATTTCAAAGACACCATTCACAGCAATAACATTAAAATAAAAAACACCATTTAAAGAAACTGAAATTCCATTGCTAGAAATAGTATGCTCAAAACCAAGGTTCAACAAACATGAAAATGAAATTACACCTCTAACAATTGACGGTGCATAATGACAATTATTTAAAGATAGTACTAAGCCCGAAGGCAACACTAAATTAAAAACTCCTATAGCTTCAACTCCTGCATGCGCTCCATTACCCACGTGCAAGAATTGTTGTCCATAGGCCAGCTTTCTCTCAACTCCAAACCCCTGCAAGGTATTGCAAATATGAATGCCATATCCCGTATCATATACCCATGAATTCAATTTAGGAGTAAGAGTGAATAATTCAATCATAAAGAACGCACCTGATGAACTGGGGTTACCAGCTTCATTACCCTGCTTCTTCTGTCGCAAGTCATGAATGTAGAGAGGACAATTGCGCTTCCAATGGCCCTTTTCATGACAATGGTGACAAGCTTGATCCTTCTTGTTTGGCGGATTCACCTTGTTCTGCTTAGGCTGATGTTGCTTCATCTTTGGTTGTGGTTGATAGGCCATGACCTGCTTGCCTTTATCACCTTTCCCCTTGCCTTTGTTCACATGCGATTTCTTCTGGATTCTCCCCCATGAATCGCCAACACTTGCGGGGTAGGGGCCTTGACCTTGGCTGGTAGACTCTTCTCATAATCAACAAGCAATCCGAGTAATTCTGAGAGTGTCTTCCCCGAGCAGTGCATGTTGAAATTCTGCACAAAACCAGCAAAGTCCTTGTTAAGGGACCTGTTGATCAAGTGCACTTGCACATTGTTGGGGTAACCAAATCCAATTCTGTGAAGCTGATCAAAAGATTCTTTCATCTTAGTCACATAATCTTCAACTGGTTCCCCATCACCATGCTTGCAGTTGTGTAGCTTGTCAAGTTCATCATACAATTCAACTACAAGAGATTTCTCATAAGACTGCTTAAGTACATCAAGCATATCTTTAGGGAAAAAGTACTTAAACTTCTTTTGTAACTGAGCACTCATGCTAGTGAGCATTAAACAAGCAACCTCATTAAACTTAGCATGCTCCACCCTCCATGCCGCCTTAACTGCTTCTGGTTCATTAGCAGCAGGCTCGGTAGGGCATTCCTCGGTCAAGTAATCAAGCTTTCCGAACGCCCTCAAGACAATTCTGAGCGAACGGTGCCAATCATTGAAATTCTTTCCAGTCAATTTTTCTCTTTCAAGATGACTCTTGAAAGCAGAAATCACAGTTGGGTTATCGGGTTGAGCCATATCTACAGATAAAAGTTCAAACATTAGTATTTTCGATAATAACTATCTTCAAGAAAATAAAATACCCATAGGCTATATTCATATAACCACCAAAATTTTCTTGAAAATCTAGGATCCAACTTTACATAGATTCCACCACATCAGTTGATCTACTAGTGGTGAAAGTATAAAAGATGGTAATCTATCGAACAATAATTGGCAAACAAGATTTCCAATTCCTAGACCATTATGGGATTTACATCAAATTGATTCATCAATTTGCCTTGTAAGCATGTTTCATCCCATCTCATGCCTTAAGTTCTAGGTCTCACGTACAACTTAATTAAGTCATCTACCTTAGAAACTGTAAAGTAACTATCTATGGTCTCACACATTAACAGAATTTTACCTTGTTATAATAATTTAGCCTAGGTCTCACGTTTACTAAATTAAAATTCCAAGTGTTCCTTATAGATAGATGGCATGTAACTTAAATTTTAAGGGTATTCAATTTTGATATGTTAATCAAAATATGTATAAAGATGCATGCACTCATCTTTATAGCATAAGTTTTCATAAAAACTTTTTATAACCAATTCGTGAAATTAATACACAAAGTTTTACTTGAGGTTTAAAAAACCCTAAGATGACTTTCTACAAGAATGATTTTAAAAGAAATTCGTTTAGGATGTTTTCAAGATTGTGATAACCAAGGCAGACTCTAAGGCTCTTTTCTAAGCCTTCATATCACGATTATGAATTTGTCTGAAAAGAGTTACTTTTAAAAGCATGTTGTACAAAACATCAATCAAGCAAAAGTTTATGGATTCAATCTCAAAACATGTAATAAAGTATGAATCTTGCTAGTCTCGCCTTGGAGCGAATTACCGTGCGAAGCGAACCGTTGTTGGCACATAAGACTCTGCAAGATTCAATATTTATTACTTAGGGTTTTACCATTATTAGTCCGTATTATTTTCTTTGTGAAAAATCACCCTTTTATTGCTTACATCATGTCAAACAATTAACAATAAAACAAGTAATCAAAGAAAAACAAACAACTAATAATAATAAAGTGAAACAATTAGCCACATGCAATCCTTATTAGAAAGATCCTAATAAAATCAAGTCTAGGTATAATCATGCATGTAATCAACTAAGGCCTTCTCCTCTTGATGGAAGAGAGTCGCATACATTGACGAATCAATTGCGTAGGCCAAAGCTAATTTACACACCACATAGCATATTTATTGATTTTAATATATATGTATTGGAGTCTTCCCCAATTTAAGATCTATTTAAAACATGTGACAAATAAAGAAAAACAACAAGATCCATGACTAACATGCATGTTTCGTCACGGATATAACCTAACAATTAGCACATAGGTCACAAGATACGTTCACCTAACCGGTTAATGACCTAGGGTTTCTAGTGATAACAAATTAATCAAATAAACCACAAACCCTAATTAGGGTTTTAAGTGGAAAATCAAACCCCCCATAAATTAGGGTTAAGGTTTCAAATTTTTATAAAAAAAATATTTAAAAAGAAAAACCGTAGATCAAAACATGTATCTAAAACAATTAAAGATCCGATTTTTATTACGTTTTAGTAATCAATTACATGTTATACATGGCTCGTGATGCCACTGTTAGAGTTTGACAATCAAATAACACAAATATGCGGAAGCTAGGATCAAGTATAACACGTATAAAGATTAACTAAAACATAAAAATAACGTACCCGATGCATTTCAATAACCTGGAACTTGTGTATAATAGATCAATGATAAACCCCTTACCGTTTTGTTTATCGATCTCTTGATAATAACTATAGTGAGTTATTACCTCGTTTTTGTACACAAAAACTACCAACGAATAAAAGGTTATGCAAGTAACAAACACTTTATTTTTGTTTAACACAATAATCTACCCAAAGCCCTTTAGGGTTGTTGGAGCCAATCGGCTAGGAAGAAAAAGAAAAGGAGAAAAGCTTTAGGGTTTTGTGTGTGTGCACAAAAGATGTGAAAGCTTTACCCTAGGCCTTGTATATATACTAGAGATAACTTGGAGGACAAGTTGGAGTGGGTTTGGGTCTCCCCTCACCCTTGTCGACCGGCCATCAAGCCCAAGAGGGATTCTAGATCCTTCTTGGCACTTAGTTTCACTCTAGTCCTTTTTCTTTCGTTACTAATGATAGTTAGTACTTACAGTTAATCACTAATGATCATTAAGTCCCTTAAGTGTTCATTTAAATATATATACTCGATACATATATCATATATATTTAATATACTTTTATTCTTGTTTGTAATGTGTGCAATCCCGAGGTCTCGGGTTCGATACTAGTCATTTACATATTAATATTTATACGTAACTTTTAACATGTATGTAGTTAGGCTAGAATTGTATAGAAAGTGAGCACAAATAATATATAATGTTGCAAAGAAGAGTGACACTAACATGTAAGGATACCCCTATAATACATCTTTTTAACATATACTACATAAAGCGATACTTAACTATTAAAAACACTTCAAAGTTTAAACTCCTTTTTCTTTTTCTATTATAATAGGCTTTATCTTAGTTTTAACTATAATTAACTATCATTATTTTTTGCTAGAGATTCCAGTCACTATGCACGGGTATCACATAGAAATACAAAGGTATTAGTGAAGCCAGTCAAAGAGTTCGGTAAAGGAGGAGTCTACACTTCAAATGTCGTCTACCAAGAAGTTTTACGCGATGAGCAACATGCGTTGCTAGAGTTGAATTATCACATGTTACAACCGTTTTTATTTTTTGGTCTTTTCACGTTTTATTTTCAATGTTATACGAAACACTTACCACAATATCGCATATCATTAATTGTCTGCCGCTAGAAACTGATGTCACTAGACGCGGATACTCGCCTAGTATAATATAAAGCATGAACCTCTTGTTGGAATTTAAGCATACAAAAATACTAAAATACCCTTAAAAAGTTTGAAACATAGAAATATATAGAGTCAAAGATTCAAATAATATACTTGTCAAAAATGAAATGTTATAGAAGTTAGTTAATTTATAAATTTTCAAAAATATGTATTTTCCTAAAATGAAAATTATAATATCTTTGCTTCTTAATTTGTGTATTTGTCATTTTTTTCTATTCTTTTATTTTGAACAACCAAAAAACATTGTTTGTCAAAATATTATTGTTATAAAAAAACGTAACTAAAAAGCACTACTCGCCAAAAAGTTTATTTATTTCTTTGATTCCCTTGCATCGCGTAAGTATTTCTCTAATTTTTAATAAATAACGTTAAATTTAATTGGTTTTTGACTTCTTATGAAATGTCAATTGAAATTTATCCAATATTTAATTTACATTTTAGATAACACTTATGATCGAGCATATTTGTATTTAATACCATAAAGACTCACATCTATGCTAGTTGTAAAATGCAACTACATTTAAAATAAAAATTTGGAATTTTTACTTTGCTATATCTATTTTTTTGGGTTAAAAAATTGTTGTTAAAGGAACTTTATCTTATGCAATAAAGTAAAATAAAAATATATCTAATGGTTAAGGATCTTGATTCTCCGATTTACCACCTCTGAAAATTGTTACACCGTATCAAACACCTGTTACAGAACAGCTGCAGAAAACCAACGCTTAAACTCAGGTCATTTTAACTCAAAACCAACACTTTAACATATACCAAATCATTCATTTATCATCCTAAATCTATAACCAACCATACTGTAAAGTGTTAAACAGCAAATGACCCGTTTGACCCCAAAATGGGTATAGTTATACTCTATTCCAAACACCACTTTAACCGAACACAAGAACATTAAACCATTAGTCCATTACTATACATACTACTTGACACATGTAACTGTGACAACCACAATACTTTAACAACCATAACGTAGACTTTGACTCTTGACAAACAAGTTTATAAACCATTTTAAGACTCTTGGGTTCAACTTGACTTCGAGCTCGGCATTTTACAACTAAGCTTTATTTACAATACTATGAAATTCTAGAATCCACACTTCCAATTATAAGCTTTAATCTAAGATCTACCTTCATTGCAAGAACCTTTGTTGGGTCTATTAGATTTGATGATACAAAACAAGAAAGAATGAAACAATAGGGACTTAATATGACAAGAAGGAATTCTACAAAAGATGGAGAAGGACTTGCTTGCAAAAGAAGATTTATATTTTACTCCTTCGTAGTATTTTGTAAACCCTAAATCTCTATTATTTAAAGAGATCAAGGGTACAGGTTATTATATGTCTTCCAGAATGTAAATATCATAAAGGGGTGTGTGTGTTCTAGGGCATGTAAACTATAAATGCTTAGAACTAGTTAGTGTTGTTCGAATCCTCTAAGGTCTGAGATGTCTTAGATCCTTGTTACATTTAGGTAACACGTTGTTATTCTGATCAAATAATAATTGGAGGTGATTGGGAAAAACCTTGTGTCAATAACTTTGATTTGTTCTTATTCCGCTGCATGTTATTATCATTGTTATTGTTTAACCCTAGTGCTCAAAACGGTCCAAGGAGTCTAACAAAATCCACAACCTACAAAACCTTATCAACTATAACACATAAGCGCAAACGCTTAGTAAGTAAAACGAATATAACACACTATTATACATCAATCAAAGATATAGGCATCACATACATTTATATATTATCAAATGGACTAATCACACTGAAACTTACTTGAACACTTAACATAATACTTACAGTATAACACATCACCATATCTCTACAACATTCATCATAACATAACTAGTTGTCTCATACCTTATCTAGCATCCAAAAAATGTAACACAAATTGGCTGGTTATCTCAACTAGCTTCTTGTAAAACTTTTCCTAAATACTATAGCACAAGTCTCCTATTACCTTAACACAAAACATACATAACACATATATGTTAGAAATCGATATAACATTATGTTAATATCATTTTACTTACCTTAATACAAGCTATCAAATTAAGGCATCATCACCACCAACTTTTGGTCCTTATTCATAAACTTCACAACACCTATCATTATATTAATGAAAATACTATAATAATTAACACATCAATGATTATTCTAAATCACTATATGATCATATTTTGATCATAATATGAATACCCCAAAATTACTAACTTTAATTCAGTATGACTAATCTCATAATTACTATAACCTTAAATTAGCTTTAAACACCTTTTACCTAATTTTCTCAAATTAGGGTTCATGAACTCTAATTTCTTAATTCGTCAATTAACACTAATTAATGGTTACTTACTTGTAATAATCCATTGCTAAGGAACAACTATCGAATTACCCTTTAAAACACTACAAGATCGTCACCAATAGCTCCATCCTTCTCTCCTCTTTTCTTTTGGTTCATCACTTAGAAAACACACACACACACTTCTACCAGAAATGTGTAGAAGTCAATATGTATTGAGATAAATAGTGACTCAACAAAAAGGGCATTTTAGTCATTTTAGTCATTTAAGCCGATATACCGTATCCATTTTGATGGATACGCCGTATCCGTGGATCTCCATAGATACGCCGTATCACCATACTAGGATACGCCGTATCCAGGCTGTAACAGCTCTGCACTATTTTCTGCACTTATCTGTAAAACCGTTTATCAACTAGTCAACACATTTAGTCTTAGTCAAACTTATCTAGGGTCATTCTTGTAATAAAATGCTTAAAACGATTTTAGGGTGTCACAATTAATGATTTTCAGATATATAATGTGTCTCTGCATTATAAGGAAAAATTCCAATAACAATAGTAAATGTAAATTATGATTATAATATTTTATAAAGTATAAAGTTTTAGGCTTGAACATAAGTTATATTGGACAGTTTGGATATAAAGTTATTTTACAATCAACTCTTAGAGGTTTACAAATTATCTTTTTCCTTTTTCTTTTAGAAATTTCATTTTTCAATTTGGACAATTGATATTATGGTTTTTCAATATATAAAAAGTTTAGTTTTCCTGTGATAACATTTTCATTAACTATATGATGAGATATCATTTATATGCTAAAAGTTTCATGTATATTAAGAGACAAATTTCCATCACTATTCTTTTTAATTGAAAAAAAAAAAAAGTGGAGATTAATTAATATTTGAATGAAAAATGCGATCACAAATATTTTTTTCTAATTTAATTATCTGATGAACAGTTAATCGTTAACTAAAATAAGTTACAATGTTGCGACGAGCATTTCATTAGCTTTTCAGAAGGACACTTTCATGCACTTTTGATGAAATATTTTTTTTTTCACGTTTTGTTTTCACCTTTTTTTAGTATTGAAATTCACATAATATATTACATTTATTTGATTTAACACTAATTTGAAATTTTGAATGCTAAACAGCTGTATTAAAATTGACATAATTATTTTTGTATAAATTAAAGTTTCTCCGGTTTTACTCTGCAAATCGCATATTCATGGCTTTCCAAACATATTATACACATTGTATATCAACTTATATTTTATAGCAGTTTATTTATAAAACCTCTATAATCACATGTGATATAGATCACATATGTTTAGATCACATGTGATTTTATGTGTTTTACCAACTTTGATGAATTAATAGGTCTAATCTATAATTCGAAATATAATGTAATATATATGGTTAGAGACTTATGCATATCTATTTTCCAGTAATAAAAACGGTAAAATTTTTGAATTTTTTTAGAAAGGGTTATGTTCATTTTACTACAAATTTTAATGCTAGAACTGTAACAACCGTGGTTTTAGCAGGTCAGTTTGACTGATAGTCTTGACTCGGTTGACATTTGTTTGGTGTGTTTTAGGTGTTTGAAGTTATATAGGTGAGTTTTAGTACTAGATCCCTTTGCGTGGTGTTGTTTTTGTGAGTGAGTAATATTGATTATTTGGGAAAGTTCATTTTGATCACCTTTCTGGTGTAGAAATGACTTGTGTAGTTTTGGTGTTTTTGTGTTTTTGCGTAACGAGTCTTTGTTCATATATTTGAGTGTTAGCAAGTTATGAGGAGTTTGTTTTATGTGTTTTACATTTATAATAGGTGAAAATCTATTTTTGGAAACTTTGTTTTGAAAATGATAATTTTTCCGGTTTGTCGTAAAATTAAGGTTTTTCGCCAAAGACGTTAGGTTTCATTATGGGAATACATAAAATATGAAAAGTATGAGGTTTTGAGTGTAATAAATAAATTAAAAAAAATAAAAAATATATATAAATAAAAGGGGCGGCCGATTTAGGGGGATAAGGGAGAAAAAGGAAACCCAATTTGAGCGCAAATACAATTCCTAGCAATAAGGAATCCTAGTCCAACCCAAACAAGCCCAACCCTTACCCTTATAACCATATACAACGACCCTAAACCTATTTTTCTGCATATTATGATCGATCAAAGCAAGAGGAGAAGGAAGAAAAATTAGGGTTCGTAATTTGGAAGCAATAATCAAGAATCAAGGTAGAATTCTTATAACCTATGTTCAATTAATTGATTAATTATTGAAATTCATGTAATATTAAGTATGATGGATCTAGGGTTTGTAAAATTCTGTAAATTTACGTTATAAAACATGTTGGGATCAATTAATGATTATATTATAATGATTGGTGAAGAGAATTGAGCGTAAAACGTGCTAGTTATTGAATTAGGGTTTGGACAGAAAACTATGGCTGTAAAGATGTGAGTGTATTTAACAGATGGTGATGAGTTAGGTCACGAATTTTAGGTCTAAATTGAAGTTTAATGAAAGAGATTTCCAAAAAGTCCAGCCACGATTGATTTCAAGGTTGGGAAGTTGGTCTTTTGATTTTTCTTTGTTAAGGTGTCAAAGCTGTCAAACCGGGACAGAATTTGGGTAAAAGTTTGAGGGTGAGTTGTGGTTGTAAAAGTGGTATTTTTGACTAGCCCTTCTAGAATAGTTAAGTATTAGGTTATATTAGACTACCACGAAAAGGATTCGCGATAAAAACTTGTCGAAGTATTTTATGTTAAATAAAACTTTTTGTTGTGCGTTCAGATTCGAATTTGAGTAGTTGACAAGTTCGATTTTCTTTTGAGTACTTGTGTGTGTTATTGGTCCATGGCCTTCTGGGATTAGCTTGTATGCTTATGAGAGACCATGGTAAATTTTTGGTGTGAGTTGTTGAGCTTTATTTGTCATGATTTCATGTGGGCGAATGTACCCAAAAATTCTGCGTTTTCTGATTTTAAAAGTGCATGGGGTTTAGTGAGTGTTATATTATGGTGGTGGTTAGTATGGTGTCTAGGAGATCCATTGTGGGTCATATGAGTCTTAGACATCCATCATATGTGTATTACATGGGTTGTAGCTTTTAGCTTGACCTTGTGTAATGTGGATTATTTTTTAGTGCTATAGATTGTGAATTGTTTTTGTAGAAGCTGCGGAGTTTAAGGTGAGTTCATAGTCCCATATTTTTACCTTGTTTTAAACTTGGGATGGGAATGATGCTTGTCTTAAATGTTTAAGTTACTATGATTATGTGTGTGTCAAAAGAGCTTGGACTTATAATGTTATCGTATGCATGCTATGTGTGATTATTTGTTTGTGTGGATATATTTGTGATTCAATTAGGAGGATGCTTATCCTATTGCTCGCGCATGTGACCTAATTGATGTTTATTGGGGTCGGGGGACACGAACTGTCCTGATGTAATCATTGTGGGGTCGGAGGACACGAGCCTCCTGATGTAATCATTGTGGGGTCGAAGGACACGAGCCGTCCTGTTGTAATCATTGTGGGGTCGGAGGACACGAGCAGTCCTGTTGTTGCCTTTTTGTGTGATTATTGACTTGCAAATACATGTAGCTTATATGATAACTGTAATTTATTTGTACAGCTCTATTTTATGATCACAGTGAACTGGTTGCCTTTAGAGTGTATGTGTGTCTTAAACCTATGAATCTCACCAACATTATGTTGACGTTTTAAGCATCATTTTCAGGTGAGCTTTCTAAGGATAAGATAGAAGGATGTGATTAGACGAGACCCTAGTTGCAATGGAAGTGGTTTATCATTTTGTTTGGATCATATGTATTATTTCGGATTTTGTTTTGATTATTTTATGTTGGGGTATTGTTACAACACTTTGTGTTTGTACTTTGCTATATTTTGTGCATGTAGTTGTTCTCTATATAGACACCAGGTGTTGTGATGATATCCATGAAGTTACACTCTCACGTTTCCGCCTTGGCGAGGTGCGACAGATTGGTATCAGAGCCTTGGTTATAGAGAATTAGGTGGTTGAACCTAGACTATAACTTAGGAGTCCTTCATATAGTTGCATTTAGGATCTATGTGTAAGTATAGTATTTTATATGTCTATTTTCCTATATTTATGAGATGTTTTATTGAGTTTCGGACGTCTATTCTATCCCCTATACGTAGTATTGTATATATCGACTTTATTATATCGTCTTCCGCACGTAAGATGCATCGTTGGACTACCGTTGTCGCTATCAGATGTGAGAGAAGTGGTAGGATGAAGCGGACTAACCGCAGAATCCGAGTTCCCGATAGCATGTATCCATTTTCGGACAAGGAGAGGACGTTTATGAGAAACGTTGGTGGAGAAGAAGTGGAGAGGTTTTGAACCACGATGACTTCTAGAGATGGAGCCGTTACCGAGTACCCTGAGAAGTTTCCTCACTTTTCAGGTGAAGGAAAGGTGGTTCAGTCCAAACCTCATAATTCGTATGCACTTGTGGAGCATGTGGAATTGGAAGAAAAGAATAGAGATGGTTTTGTATGTTGTCGATTTCCTCAACGTATAGGAAATAGGAATGAGTGGTTAAGTAAAGATGAAAGGGGAGTTAGGATGGAATAATGTGGATTCGGATCTGGAGTCCACAGTGAGTAGTAGGTTTAACTGATTTGAGTGGGGAGGCAAGTGCGAGAATGGAGTTTGAGCCATTGTGCGACGTCTTTTGTTTTGTGTTATGTTTTGGAATTCGTATATTGTTTTTTGCCGTCTGGAGCCATGTTGGAGCGTGATTACTCTTGGATACTGGATCGACCTTATCCAAGTAATTTTGATTATAGAGTTTACGTGATCGTTGGAATTGTTCTATGCGAGATGATTGTTTGCGACATTTTTTGTTTGCGTGATTGTTTGCATGATGTATTGTCATAGGAGGGAGTACATTTGTGAAAGGGGGCATAGATAATTATTGTGGCCAACATAATTATACATGTGTCACAATACAAGTGGACTTGCAAGTATGATAGCATAGATTGCATGGTGTATTAGGTGCTATGTGGTATATGTGCGTTATCATTGAGATGTGTGGTTTTGGAAGTAAGTATGTGTGTGGAATAAGCTTATAACTATGGTCGCGAACATAATTATAAGGATATCACACACGTGGACTTGTGACCATTATTGCGTTGATTGATGTTTGTTGTTATATGTTGTGGTAGATGGTATGTGATATCATGTTGGTGATGGCTGTATGGTTAGAGAAGTATTCTCTTAACCGTTTGGGCAGTCGTTATACGTTGGGGTATGTAGGTGGTAAGATTCCATCCTACCTATCATATGTTGATACCTCAATTATCGGTGGGTACTTATGTTGTGGTATTTAAGTTGATTCGTTTGCTGGACTCTTCGTTTGTATACCAAATTCTTTGGTTGGCATTCCTCTTCGTACCATGATGGTACAGATGCCATATTCTTTCTATTCGAAGTTGTAATAGGTGTTGGTTAATCGAATTCGTTTTTATTGGATACTGGTTCGTTTCTTGGTTATTCCTTGCATTCATTCCACGAATGAATGTTATACTATTCTTCGAGTATTGTTGGTTCGTGACGAGTTGGTGTGGATATTTGATCCCTCATTTGCACACACCAATTGAATTTCGTGACATGTTTTGTGACCTGTTAGTATTAGTGTTTTTCTATGATTTTGGTTTGATCGTTGTATGAATGAGTCTGTAAGTTCATCGTGTTGTTTGCAATGTGTTTGCGTAAGTGTTCACTGGT
This sequence comes from Artemisia argyi, assembly GCA_030686995.1. NCBI lineage: Eukaryota > Viridiplantae > Streptophyta > Magnoliopsida > Asterales > Asteraceae > Artemisia > Artemisia argyi. Next base: position 154,818,017 of record CM060699.1, on the reverse strand, counting down.
ATGAGATTCGTTTGATGATTATTTTGATTATGTGATTCTTCTGTGTTTTTCGCATCTAATAAAGGGGTTGTGTTAAAGTCCTTATGGTATTTTAAAATTCATTTTGGGTATTTCAACGTCATTTGTTGGAAACTATTATTTTTATGGTGAAAATGAAATGTGAAAAAAATGGTTATGTTGATGTCTTATATAAAATAGTTTTTATATATTTTATAAAAAATGTGTAAGTTTAAGATATGTCTTCTGAAAAACGGTGTTCATTTGTTTTTGGGAAGGTCGAGTACAGGAATAAGAACTGTCTATGGTTCTCATTTACCAAACTTGTTATGTATTTGGTTCATCGAGTGTTTCTTTCATTGAGGTACGCCTGTGGATGTTTTATGGGTACATGTATTTTATATTTTCTTTGTATGGGTTTTCATGAACATTTTATCCATTTCTACTTTTATTGGGGAAAATTTCTCATTGTGTTTTTTAGCTTTGATTTTGATGTTCTTTACTTCGCTAGTCGGTAATTCGTACCCCTTTTGAGTTCGTTGATATACGTTTTAGTTCGACCGGTTTCATGGTTCGCATCGTTTACTTAGGATAGATTGTCGTTTTGATTATCAATTTGTTCGTTGAAGAAGAAGAGGGTGTTTGCCAAGTTGTTCAAGTGAGAGGTGTAGCTTTAAGATGTACGTTCTTCAGGAAGGTTGTCAACGATAACGAGTGTTCGTTGACATTAGTAAGATAAAAGTGGTGAAGAGTGGAAAGTACCTTAGACACCCTATGAGAAACGATTGTCCTTAGGGTTGGCAGGTACTATTGATGATTGATTCCTATCTTTCTATAGATTGCGTAGGCATCGGGGAGGTGGAAGATCCATAAGAGGAACTGTGTGATACATGATTTAAAGTTGGGAAGTAGAACTTGGAGATGATATTTGTATGGAACAGAAAGTGTTATCTACACAGATCATAATAATCTTTAGCATATATTTGACAAGAGGCTAATATATGTTGAAGAGAAGTTGGGTGTGGAAATTTCTCAGTGACTACGATTATCTGATTTGCTACCTTCAAAGAGGGACGGACATCGTGGTAAGAGCGCTGAGCAGGAGTGAACGAGTGAAACTTATATGTTTGTGAGCAATGATTATGATAATTCAGTTCGGAGTTAAGAGGATGATATTGACAGCCTAGAGAGAGAGAGGTTCAAGGATGAGAACATGTAAGAAGAATGATTACTTGGTTTAGACCAGTAAATGTAAAGGAACGAAGATGGAGGAATGTACTTTGCGGACCAGCTATTGGTTTCATTGAGAGGAAACGTATGGACATCAATCAAGCAAGGTATTTGATACATCCGAGAATGGATAAGACGTATTATTACCTTAGCAAGAGATGTATGGAGGAGTGGGTATGAAGGAGAATACCGATACATTAGCAAGTGTTTGAAATGCTTGAAGGTAAAGGTTGTAGTCAATGATTATTAGGATGTTGCAACAGCCAGAGGTACATGGAGATTTTATTAAGGAGGAGTTGGTGAGACTTTTCGCTCGGTGAGTTGGTAAAGAGCCATGGGGTGTCACGTTGATCATCAAGAAACATGATGAAATACTTACTTCGCGATAGTGGTAAACGTGTTATAGTGTCTTGAGAACGCGTATGTGGATGAGTACGACTTATCATTCTCTAATGAGTGAACTAAGTGAGCGTACAAATCAGGCGTTGGATGGTGAGCTGAGAGCATGGGTGTGTTTGATTTTGGAGGAAGCTGGGGTATACATTTACCCTTAGCTGAGTTCTCCTATATCAACAATTATCATTCTAGTATGCAGTATGTGTCGTGTGAAAAGTTGTATGGAAGGTAATGTAGGTCACCTGTTCTGTGGGCAAAGGTTAGAACAAGCCAACTAATTGGTCCTCAACTAGAAAGAGAGACTACGAATAAGGTTTCTGACTAAGGAAAGACTTAAGGCAGCAAGAGATCGCCAAAAGAGTTATGCGGATTATTGCCGTAAGCCCTTATAGATTGGTGTTGGTGATATTGTGAGGTTAAAAGTATCTCCTTGGAAGGGTGTTGTGCGTTTCAGTAAGAAAGGCAAGTTAGCACCGAGATACGTAAGACCGTTTGAGATTTATGGGAAGGATTTGATTTGTGGCATACCGGTTGAAGTTAGCTAAGTAATTGAGTGGTGTACATGATACGTTTCATGTATCTAATTGAAAGAAGTGTTTGGCGGATGCTAGTCTGCATGTGCCATTAGATGAGAATAAGGGTGACAAGACCCTCCGTTTTGTCAAGAAACCTGTTGAGATTATGGATCAAGATGTTGAGGGTTCGAAGTGTGGTGAGATAGCTTTAGTAAAGGTATGGTGGGATTCTAAGCGTGGTCCTGAGTTTATATGGGAACGTGAGGATCAGATGATATTTAAGTATTCAAATTTGTTACGGATGTGGTTGGTGAGCAGATCGTTTGTATTCGGATTTACCTGTGAGAAGTCGTTTGGATTGTTGGTGTTATTGATCAGGAAGTGTATCGATTTGCGTGTATTGTTGGAGTGACGGAATGTTTTTGATGAGGCGAAAAATGAACCATTTTTAGGGGGTCATTTAAGCCCGGAATTGAATTTATTTGATCAAATATTGCCCTAAATCGTTCCTTTTGTGATTTTAGGTACTTTGGGAGTGAATTCTGGAAAAGGAAGCATTTTGGACGTTTTTGGAGCATAAAAGTGAAGAAAACGGCAAAGTCTCAATTTTCCTTGCTAGAACAGTACCTGACGGCGTCACCAAGGCCGTCACGTGTGTTGGTGACGGCCCAGAAACTTCATGAAGGCGTCACGTAGGCCGTCACGTGTAAATTGTCACAACTTGCGCGCGCGATAGCTGACACCGTTTTGGCCATAACTTTTGCATACGAACTCGGATTTGAGAGATTCAAAAAAGAAAATGATCGGGACGAAAAGATCTATGATTTGGTGAAGAAATATTGTTCATGACGTCGTCAAGGTTTGGCTGACGCCGTCATGATCGGGCCGGGCAGAAAATAGCCTATAAATATAACATCATAACTTCACTTTTTGTAAGCCCTAAACCCTAAGGTCGATTCCTGGGTTTAGGTGGGCGTTTTTCTAGCAACTTAGAGGATTTCAATCACTCCACAAACATCTTGTAATGGTTTGATGATTCTATCTTAATTCATGTCTTCAATTATCATTATTGTTGCTTGTTTTTTATTAATTATGCTTGGCTAATTTCACCTTGTGTCTACTTATGATTGTGTGACACTTGTGTATAATTGATTAGATCTCATTGATTTCTTGTTGATGTTTGTGTCTATCTCCATCAATGAGGGCTTGTTGATGTGTGTGTTTATCTCCATCAATTAAGGCGTGACAACTTCAATAGATCTAGTTGGTTTAGTTTATAATTCTTGTTTCCTATTGATTCTTGTTTTGATTGAATGTCTCATCAATGTTAGGCTTAGGAAAACTGGCAGACTTTCATAGGGTAACATGCTTGAACATCTTAAGAAACATGAACCGATGTGTACTAGGTTTTTATGGTTGTATTTAATGCATGAGCGAATTCTAGTAATCCCATGTTAGGAGCTTCTTAGCCGGCTCGACATAGGAGTGAAGTAGGAGCTTATAGGATTGGGGAAGTAAGTACGCCACCCCATGAATGGTATTAAGGAATACAACCCATCAATTAAAACAAGGTGTAACAATTCAATAGGTAGAATTGGATAGCTAGCAAGGAGTAACATATCATACGTAGACATGCTTCACTTATCTTGTAGAACCTTAGTTTATTTTCTTGTTTATTAGTTTAATTAGTAGCATTTGGGTTAGTTGATTAGCAACTAATGCCGCCCACTCTCCCAATACCCGAGATTTTTACTTGCTTTTCATAAAATATAAAAACATAAAAAGAATCATCCTTCACCTTTAGACCTAGTTAGATTAATTTCAATCCTAACGACACTATTCCTAGCTGAACGATCAATCCCCCGGTACTTGTCACTATACTATACTACAACGATCAGGTACACTGCCTGGTGGGGGTTGTAAGCTTCTCGAGATCCCTCGAGAGGTAAAGCCTGGTGCAATCCCTACGCATCAAGTTTTTGGCGCCGCTGCCGGGGAATAGTTATTGTCTAGGTTAGAATCTCTTTTTATTAGGTCTACTTGCTAGATTCCTTTCTAGTAAGATTTTATTTTTATTTTTAGGTTTTCTTTAGTCTATCTTTTTTTTTTGTGCCCTTTGTTTGTGAAACCATTTTCATTTGTCGCCATGGCGGATGAAATTCCATTTAGATCATTAACAATAGAGGAACAATTAGTTTACTCGGATCGATTTGCCTCCTATTGTTCCAATGAATTTTTAAGTGATCTTAGATATATACAAGAGGAGATGGGTGTAAAGTTAGATGGGTTTGATGAATTTTATAAATGTGTGTTTTCTATTAGACGATCATTATCTGGATCAATTCCTTTTAGTGAGACCCTTTGGATGAATTTTGAGAAACGCTTCCTAACCATAACCCATAAGTTCAACGAATTGGTGGATTCGTATGAGCAAAGAGACCTAGTTTCTAAGAACATGGACTTAGAATCAAACCAAGATTATGAGATGGTTAGTTATGAACCACCTAGTTGCATGAGTGGGATAGATTTCACCAAAACATATGACACACATGTGGTTAGAGTTGAGCCACCTAGTTGCATGTCATGGTTAGGCACTACCATAATACAAGATGAACACATAGGTGATATTGATGTGATGGAAGAGATAGTAGAAAACCCAAGCCACTAAGTACCCCACAAGTCCTACCATCATTTGAGGCATACACACCGCTCGTGACTTACCCGGAAGAAGTAGAAGAGACTATAGGAACCCCAATAGAAGTAGAACCCTTGGACCAGGCACCATTAGAGGATATAGGTTTGAATACTTGTAGTGATAACCTTACTCCTAGTTCTAGGGAATTTCCTAATGTTGATGAACCGGAACCTCAACCTTTACACAACTTTCCATCCTTAGATATATTTCTAGGAGACAAAAGAGGAACCGACCCACCCATCAACCAATATTATCCGGGTAGTTTTAGGATGAAGGAAGCCATTCACTCACCCCCTTCACCTCACGTGGCATATTTGGGTGTGTATCGCTACTTCCACCCGCACTTAATTCAAAGTGTAGGGAAAACCTCCCCTATTTTCGTTAAATAAGGGTAGAGTCAGGCTCGTGACTTGAACAAAAACAAGCGCTTATTGGGAGGCAACCCAAGCTTTATTTATTTATTTGTTTGTTTGTTTGTTTATTTGATTTTATTTGTTTCCGTATGCATGCCTTATTTTTATTGTTTGTGGCTCATGTTTCAAAGTAAATTGTGAAAATGCTTTATTTTGTTTTTAACTTCGTCTTAATTACGTATAAAGGTATTTTGCAAAAGCTAAGTGTAAGGGGAGACCCAAATTTGTTTATAAGAACGAAATTGAGCATGATCCACAACAATATTAAATGAACATGTATATTAGTACTTGTTAGAGTCAAATGCTTGTATCGAGTCATAATGATATTTTGCAGGATTTTTCAGGAAGTAGGACATAAGTTTTTTTCAGAAATTTTCCGGAAACTTAACGTAAAGATTTCTGCATGTCACTTCTGACGACGTCATGAGTTTACTCTTGACGGCGTCACGTGTAAAATTCTGGAAATTTTGCTAGTTTTGTTTATACCGGAGTCTTAAAGTTTTTGTTAATTCTTTAGTTTTATAAACTCCAGAAAATCTGCAAACATTCATTCCACAAGCATTATATCTTTAATTGTTTTGTTTCTATTCCTAAGTCTGGAATTACATCTGGTTGTGAGTTTTCTTTGTTCGGATTGATGCTTTGGGTTTTTGTGTTTGTTTTCTCAGGTTTAACAGGTTATGTTTGACAAGAAGATGATTATTACTCTGGAAAGGAAGCTTTGATTGTTCATTTTCTTGGAGGAAAATCTAACCTGACCACCTTATTATCCATACCGAGTGAATCAGGGGAGTATTTGATTTCATTCTTTTTACTTATTTCACTTTTATATTCTTTACTTGAACATTGGGGACAATGTTCATCCTAAGTGTAAGGGGAGGGTAAAATGATGATACCTTACAGATACACTTTCGCTTGAGTTTGTTTGGTTGATGGTAGATGTGTAATAAAACTATGAGAAATACTTGTTAGTGCAATTTTAGCACCAAATTTAAATTTTTTTTACAACATTTAGGAGTGAAACTTTATCCATAGCAAGCGTCTCATGGAAAGGAGATTGTATGACTAGCACAAAACCGTACTATTCAGAAAAATTTTCCACCCAAATATGTGAGGTTTGCCTTTAGATTTGATAGGAAAAGCATTTACTATTAGTGCTTATGAGTGTACCGGTAGCATTTAGATTCTAGAACTTGCGTTAGTGATGCATCCCGAGACCGCTAGTGAGACTACATTCGTGTAGTAGGATTTACTACATGATAAGAGGCATTAGGATTACCCTTGTGTTAAACTCGTATCATAATTACTTGACCATTTAAGTCATATTACTTGGCTAGTTAAGTCAACTAATTTTTCCCACACCTTAGCGTTGTACTCATTTTTAGTACACGAAACCCCAAGTACACCCCTCCGAGCCTATCTTTTCGTTTCTAACTTTAAGCATTTTACTTAAAGGAAGAATTTGTTACACCCCACTTAAATGTACACCCAAATCGCCTTAGCCTTCCGTGTATGCACTCATCTTTAGTGCATTATTGTTATTTGTTAAACCCTAAGTTAACTATCTAATTGATTACATGGTTGCTAAGTCGAGTCATATCCTTATACATATTGTTTTGGGACGATTGGGACTCATGGGTAAAGTACTTATTTTATGGAGTAATGGGGAAGAACATCATATATTACCCCCATATGTATGTTAATATTAAAAGTACTCCAAGTGTTTTGATTTTCTTAATTCGAGTCATTAGATTAGTTTATTGTAAAGTATGTAAAGACTCAAGTGTAAGGGGAATTCTCATTCCTTATGATGTATTATTTTGGATGGTAGGGCAAGAGTGTATGCAAAAAAAAAAAAAAAAAAAAAAAAAAAAAAAAAAAAAAAACATACGGACTACCATCCCTTTCATTCTATGTTCATTTTATGTTTTTGTTATTTTTCATTTATTAGCTTAAGTCGAGTCTATTCTTGGCTTAGCAACGCCACATTGTACATGTAATTAACCAGGATTGTTAACTCGCCACCAGTAAAGACTGCCTATATCCAACAAAACCGTGTATTTCATATCCCTACACCTAACTTGTATTTTGATTAGAATAAAAGCTCATTTGCTTGAGGACAAGCAAATCTCAAGTGTAAGGGTATATGATGAGGCAAAAAATGAACCGTTTTTAGGGGGTCATTTAAGCCCGGAATTGAATTTATTTGATCAAATATTGCCCTAAATCGTTCCTTTTGTGATTTTAGGTACTTTGGAAGTGAATTCTGGAAAAGGAAGCATTTTGGACATTTTTGGAGCATAAAAGTGAAGAAAACGGCAAAGTCTCAATTTTCCTTGCTGGAACAATACCTGACGGCGTCACCAAGGCCGTCACGTGTGTTGGTGACGGCCCAGAAACTTCATGAAGGCGTCACGTAGGCCGTCACGTGTAAATTGTCACAACTTGCGCGCGCGGTAGCTGACACCGTTTTGGCCATAACTTTTGCATATGAACTCGGATTTGAGCGATTAAAAAAGAAAACGATCGGGACGAAAAGATCTACGATTTGGTGAAGAAATATTGTTCATGACGCCGTCAAGGTTTGGCTGACGCCGTCATGATCGGGCCAGGCAGAAAATAGCCTATAAATATAACATCATAACTTCACTTTTTGTAAGCCCTAAACCCTAAGGTCGATTCCTGGGTTTAGGTGGGTGTTTTTTCAGCAACTTAGAGGGTTTCAATCACTCCATAAACATCTTGTAATGGTTTGATGATGCTATCTTAATTCATGTCTTCAATTATCATTATTGTTGCTTGTTCTTTATTAATTATGCTTGGCTAATTCACCTTGTGTCTACTTATGATTGTGTGAAACTTGTGTATAATTGATTAGATCTCATTGATTTCTTGTTGATGTTTGTGTCTATCTCCATCAATGAGGGCTTGTTGATGTGTGTGTTTATCTCCATCAATTAAGGAGTGACAACTTCAATAGATCTAGTTGGTTTAGTTTATAATTCTTGTTTCCTATTGATTCTTGTTTTGATTGAATGTCTCATCAATGTTAGGCTTGGGAAAACTGGCAGACTTCCATAGGGTAACATGCTTGAATGTCTTAAGAAACATGAACCGATGTGTACTAGGTTTTTATGGTTGTATTTAATGCATGAGCGAATTCTAGTGATCCCATGTTAGGAGCTTTTTAGCTGGCTCGACATAGGAGTGAAGTAGGAGCTTATAGGATTGGGGAAGTAAGTACGCAACCCCATGAATGGTATTAAGGAATACAACCCGTCAATTAAAACAAGGCGTAACAATTCAATAGGTAGAATTGGATAGCTAGCAAGGAGTAACATATCATACGTAGACATGCTTCACTTATCTTGTAGAACCTTAGTTTATTTTCTTGTTTATTAGTTTAATTAGTAGCATTTGGGTTAGTTGATTAGCAACTAATTCCGCCCACTCTCCCAATACCCGAGATTTTTACTTGCTTTTCATAAAATATAAAAACATAAAAAGAATCATCCTTCACCTTTAGACCTAGTTAGATTAATTTCAATCCTAACGACACTATTCCTAGTTGAACGATCAATATCCCGGTACTTGTCACTATACTATACTACAAAGATCAGGTACACTGCCTGGTGGGGGTTGTAAGCTTCTCGAGATCCCTCGAGAGGTAAAGCCTGGTGCAATCCCTACGCATCAGTTTTCTATCATGTGAATTCAGGTATTTAGTCGGTTGACATTTTTTTGTGATTCTTTCTCTTTGATTTTATGGTGTGGTATTATTCCGCTTAAATATCCATAAATTTTCTTTTGCTGTTGTGAGTGGTGACTCGTGTAGCTGAAATCTCGGGACGCGATTTCCCTAAGTGGGGGATGAGGTAACAACCGTGGTTTTAGCAGGTCAGTTTGACTGATATTCTTGACTCGGTTGACGCTTGTTTGGTGTGTTTTAGGTGTTTGAAGTGATATAGGTGAGTTTTAGCACTAGATCCCTTTGCGTGGTGTTGTTTTTGTGAGTGAGTTATATTGATTATTTGGGAAAGTTCATTTTAATCACCTTTGTGGTGTAGAAATGACTTGTGTAATTTTGGTGTTTTTGTGTTTTTACGTAACGAGTCTTCGTTCATATATTTGAGAATTAACAAGTTATGAGGAGTTTGTTTTATGTGTTATACATTTATAAAGGGTGAAAATCTATTTTTGAAAACTTTGTTTTGAAAATGATAATTTTTCCGGTTTGTCGTAAAATTAAGGTTTATCGAGAAAGACATTAGGTTTCATTATGGGAATACATAAAATATGAAAAGTATGAGGTTTTGAGTGTAATAAATAAATTTAAAAAAATAAAAATATATATATATAAATAAAAGGGGCGGCCGATTTAGGGGATAAGGGGGAAAAAGGAAACCCAATTTGAGCGCAAATACAATTCCTAGCAATAAGGAATCCTAGTCAAACCCAAACAAGACCAACCCTTATCCTTATAACCATATACAACGACCCTAAACCTATTTTTCTGCATATTATGATCGATCAAAGCAAGAGGAGAAGGAGAGCAAAATTAGGGTTTGTAATTTGGAAGCTGTCACACCCTCGCCGAAGGCGGAAACACGAGGTGTAACGAAATCGATATACATCACCAAAGAGAAATAAGACAATACCATAATTTACAGTAAGGAAAAGTATAACATTACAACGTTGTTATTGCCGACTTTGGCAAATATAAGACATAAGTTTGATTCCCAAAAGATGGTATTTTAGTACATAATGAAAAGAAGTGACATGTGAAAACTTCATTATGCAAGACCTTGATGACAAGCTTACTGACGATCACCTGAAATGCATGAGAGAAAACGGGTCAACTATGAAAATAGTTGGTGAGTATAAACGTTTTAAATAATAAGAAAACTATTTGAAAAAGTTCGCCAGGCAAAGACATTGTAAATCCACTCAGTTCCAAGTCCCGCCATAAGAGACTTGTAACCTGTGTGTTTACAACCCATTGCACATAAAGTAGTACGTTCAGTAGTCAAGCACATATGGTCAATATAGTTCACAATAAGGGCACATAGTACAACATAAGTCAAGGCCGCTCCGAACAAAGGTGACTTGAAGTCACTCCGCCACCTAGGCAAAGAATTATTAGTCACTCCGCCGACTTGGCGAAGAATTATTAGTCACTCCACCATGGCGAGAATTATTAAGGATGCTCTGAACAGGAGAGACTTTATAGTGTTGCTCCGAACAAAGGAGACTTTAAGTCTTAGATCATACAGTACACTAAGTCCAAAAGTTCAAGTCAAAAGGTTCAAGATAAGTCAAGGGTTCAAATAATAGTGTTCGTAAAATAGCAAACAAGTTTGTTTGAGTACGATTTACTTACGAGCATCAATAGTGAAGCAATAGTCATTTAAGTTCGTTTAAGAGTAAACAATATAGTTCATGTATCCACCCCAAAATGATTAAAATAGTTAGAAAAAGGGGTTCGTGAATACTCACCTCAAGCAATAAGTAATGCGTTACAAGTGTGCACAGAAAACGACGCGTGATGCTCTAACCGCAACTTGAAATTGGTGGTAAAATGTGATGATGATGAACACTAATGTCACTTAACTAAATAACCCAAGTAAGCCTCCAAAACTTAATCTTGCTAACCCCTATACCATATAAGTACTTAAGTAAAAACCAAAACTTTGGAACCTTTCTTTGCTCACTGTTGATCGAAACACAGGGGATGCACAAGAGATAATTTGTTTGCTATTTGTTTGTGAATGAGTGAAATGAAGTAAGCTTTGACTTATATTGGAATTCAAGGTATGGTATTTTTAATAAAGTAAGACTAGTCATGCTAGGATTAAATGAAAGAATAAAAAAATATATATATATAAAGAAAGTGTTTGTGTTGCTTCTTTGCCGTCCAAAACAAAGAAAAGGGGGAGAGGAACAAAATTCTTATTTGTGTTGAAAACAATGCAACCTACAACTTTATTTTATAATAAAGTCATGTATGACCATTTACTTAAAATACTCCGTAGTATATTAGTACAAGTTAATTAATGAGCTAGCTAAGTTTTTCAAAGTGATATGGTGTAGGATGATGGTGATTCGGTGGAAACAAGGAAAAGAGAGGCAAACCATGCTTCATTTAATTTTCTTGTCTATAAATATCTATTTTTTTTTAATATATTAAAGTGTAATAAATATATTTATTTAAGTATTAAGTTAGCTAGAATAAATTTTTGTGGGAAAAATAAAGTGTAATGAAGTCACAAAAATTATAAAAAATGTTAATCGTACAAGTATCGGGTGTTTAAATAATTGTCGTTTCAGAATTACTTAAGTCATCGTAAATATATATATATTTAAGAATGTATATGATTAAATGAATTTAAAACACCGGGTAAAATAATACTAGAATTTTTTTAACATTGTAATGAGTATAAAAAAATATGTTGGAACCATTGTTGGGAGCATCGGTTATATTGTTCTTACACAAAAATCGTATAAAAACGTTTATTTAATAAATGGATATGAATGACTAAAAATGCAAACACATGCAAAACCCAAAATAAATATGATGATACTAGCAATATGTAGACTAACTCTAGTCTATATGTGGTGCACAAAAATAAGGTCTCTCGAATACGTGATTTAATTATCATAAAACTCAATTTTTCAAAAAAAAAATAGTGAATAGTAAAAACTACGATAGTGAATAGTAACTTGTGAATAGTAAATGAGAAAGTTCGGGAAAATGACCAGAATTTACGAGTTGTGACAGTCTACCACCCTAAAGGGAACTTCGTCCCGAAGTTCAGCTCGTTCGTCTACGTACACACATTCCCGTGGTCAGATTTAATGAGGCAAACGTTCCCATCATCGAGCATAGCCCCCAAAAGACCTCTAGGTAACCGATTTTTACTTGATCCCACAACTCATCAGACAAGAACTGTCATGGGATCAGGCTAGGAATCAATCCATCTGAAAAATAGGATTCCAAATCCTTGGAAAGGTCTTTTGAAAGTTTGGCTCGATTTTGGAATTGTTCACACCAATCAAATCAACCCACAAAAAAAAATATAACCAAGGTCGATAACATTAGGTCTCAGATTAATCGATGGAGCAAACTAGGTAATAGTTAGACGTAAATTATGCACTCAAGATCAAGTGGTACGGAAATATGATAGTTGTTCAAGAGGATGTACCCGTTATGCTATCGTGGACATGTTGGGTGATAGGATTTCCTAGGAAGTAAGCTCGGCCACGTGCAGGGGGAATTTCAATGTTCTGATCTTGGGGGCCTTCAGTTGCCGCTGCCAGGTTTGGACGATTCTGTCCTCCTTGGTTAGTAGTTCCTTTCAACTTTGGACAGGTGTTTCGGAGGTGATCCAAGCTTCCACACTCGTAGCATGCTGACCTTCGTACTTGATTTCCTTTGCAATGTTTACTAAAATGACCTGTCTTGCCGCAGCTATTGCACTTTGGGCAATCTCCTGTGTGGTGTAGGTTACATCAGGTACATTTAGGTTGTGTGCCTACATATCCTCCGGGTCCTTGAGTTATTGCTCCATAGTCTCCAGCTACTCGCTGTTTCTTGTCCTGTTGATTTTGATAACGGCTTCCTTGCTGATCTCCTTGTCTCTTTCGTCCTTCATTATTTCCCTTTGTTAGTTCACCAGACCTGATCACATCATTTGTCAAGCGGTATGCCATGCCCACAGCGGCTTGTAGAGTGGTTGGGTTCGATGAAGTGACATCCCTCCTGATTTCAGGAATCAATCCCCAAATATATCGATCGATAAGCTTTTCCTTAGTGGAGACCATATGAGGAACCATCTTAGTTAGCTCATGGAAATGGGCCGTGTACTTGTCAACTTCTACTCCTACCATCAAGTGGTTCCAAAATTCCACTTCCAGCTTCTCCACTTCATCTTTTCTGCAGTACTCGTCAGTTAGTAGTTTCTTAAATGCTTCCCAAGATAATCCATTTGCAGCCTCTCTTCCTCGAGTCTGTAGCTGGTTGTTCCACCAAGTCAATGCTCGACCTTGAAGTAGACCCGCAGAGAATTCAACCTTATCCCCTTCAGCACATTTCGTGATGCTGAGTTTTGACTCAACATTCTCAAACCATGATAGCAGTCCAATGGCACCCTCAGTGCCATAAAATTCCATTGGCTTGCATGTCATGAAAGTCTTATAGTTGCATCCCTGACCGTTGTTCGAAGGACCCGCACCATTATTGGATCGTTTGGCATCAATGTGCGCAACAATCTGAGTGAGAAGGTCAGCTAATCCAGCAGCACTGTCATTCGGGTTTTCATTGTTGTTACATCCAGCAGCATCGTCATTCGGGTTTTCATTGTTGTTACATCCTGAGCGAGTGTTCATTGCGGCCATGGCTCTGCGATAGACCAATAATAATGGGTTGAGTGAACGATACATGAACGATGGCGGATGATGTACGGTATAATGATAGTCGTGACATAGAGATCGCAGAATGATGGGAACAAAGCCATGCTTAATCTAACGGGGCATAAGGTAGCAAAGAGAAAGAATCTACATGAATGCACATGTAAGGTACGGTAACACAAGCTGAAACATATAAACAAGTTATGCATACCCACCCGACCAATGCAACTTCAGGTGACCAGACTCTCTAGACTCGACCAAACATGATCTTTGACCACTACTCCCTTCATCGCATGATTCTTCCTGAATTATACATAGGTGATCAGGCTATGCATACTTGAGGATTAATAATGCAATGCTAGGACTAGTCGACTCGTATCATCTTCTTTTTTTTATTTATTTTTTTTTTATTTTTTTTTTATTTATTTTTTTTTAAGAAAAAATGTTACTTTGGTTATAGTTGCGATTTTTATTTTAGAAAAATCGGCATTCTCTATAACCTCTGGCTCTGATACCAATCTGTCACACCCTCACCGAAGGCGGAAACACGAGGTGTAACGAAATCGATATACATCACCAAAGAGAAATAAGACAATACCATAATTTACATTAAGGAAAAGTATAACATTACAACGTTGTTATTGCCGACTTTGGCAAATATAAGACATAAGTTTGATTCCCAAAAGATGGTATTTTAGTACATAATGAAAAGAAGTGACATGTGAAAACTTCATTATGCAAGACCTTGATGACAAGCTTACTGACGATCACCTGAAATGCATGAGAGAAAACGGGTCAACTATGAAAATAGTTGGTGAGTATAAACGTTTTAAATAATAAGAAAACTATTTGAAAAAGTTCGCCAGGCAAAGACATTGTAAATCCACTCAGTTCCAAGTCCCGCCATAAGAGACTTGTAACCTGTGTGTTTACAACCCATTGCACATAAAGTAGTACGTTCAGTAGTCAAGCACATATGGTCAATATAGTTCACAATAAGGGCACATAGTACAACATAAGTCAAGGCCGCTCCGAACAAAGTGACTTGAAGTCACTCCGCCACCTAGGCAAAGAATTATTAGTCACTCCGCCGACTTGGCGAAGAATTATTAGTCACTCCACCATGGCGAGAATTATTAAGGATGCTCTGAACAGGAGAGACTTTATAGTGTTGCTCCGAACAAAGGAGACTTTAAGTCTTAGATCATACAGTACACTAAGTCCAAAAGTTCAAGTCAAAAGGTTCAAGATAAGTCAAGGGTTCAAATAATAGTGTTCGTAAAATAGCAAACAAGTTTGTTTGAGTACGATTTACTTACGAGCATCAATAGTGAAGCAATAGTCATTTAAGTTCGTTTAAGAGTAAACAATATAGTTCATGCATCCACCCCAAGGCGATTAAAATAGTTAGAAAAAGGGGTTCGTGAATACTCACCTCAAGCAATAAGTAATGCGTTACAAGTGTGCACAGAAAACGACGCGTGATGCTCTAACCGCAACTTGAAATTGGTGGTAAAATGTGATGATGATGAACACTAATGTCACTTAACTAAATAACCCAAGTAAGCCTCCAAAACTTAATCTTGCTAACCCCTATACCATATAAGTACTTAAGTAAAAACCAAAACTTTGGAACCTTTCTTTGCTCACTGTTGATCGAAACACAGGGGATGCACAAGAGATAATTTGTTTGCTATTTGTTTGTGAATGAGTGAAATGAAGTAAGCTTTGACTTATATTGGAATTCAAGGTATGGTATTTTTAATAAAGTAAGACTAGTCATGCTAGGATTAAATGAAAGAATAAAAAAATATATATATAAAGAAAGTGTTTGTGTTGCTTCTTTGCCGTCCAAAACAAAGAAAAGGGGGAGAGGAACAAAATTCTTATTTGTGTTGAAAACAATGCAACCTACAACTTTATTTTATAATAAAGTCATGTATGACCATTTACTTAAAATACTCCGTAGTATATTAGTACAAGTTAATTAATGAGCTAGCTAAGTTTTTCAAAGTGATATGGTGTAGGATGATGGTGATTCGGTTGAAAACAAGGAAAAGAGAGGCAAACCATGCTTCATTTAATTTTCTTGTCTATAAATATCTATTTTTTTTTAATATATTAAAGTGTAATAAATATATTTATTTAAGTATTAAGTTAGCTAGAATAAATTTTTGTGGGAAAAATAAAGTGTAATGAAGTCACAAAAATTATAAAAATGTTAATCGTACAAGTATCGGGTGTTTAAATAATTGTCGTTTCAGAATTACTTAAGTCATCGTAAATATATATATATATATATATATATATATATATATATATATATATATATATATATATATATATATTTAAGAATGTATATGATTAAATGAATTTAAAACACCAGGTAAAATAATACTAGAATTTTTTTAACATTGTAATGAGTATAAAAAAATATGTTGGAACCATTGTTGGGAGCATCGGTTATATTGTTCTTACACAAAAATCGTATAAAAACATTTATTTAATAAATGGATATGAATGACTAAAAATGCAAACACATGCAAAACCCAAAATAAATATGATGATACTAGCAATATGTAGACTAACTCTAGTCTATATGTGGTGCACAAAAATAAGGTCTCTCGAATACGTGATTTAATTATCATAAAACTCAATTTTTCAAAAAAAATAGTGAATAGTAAAAACTACGATAGTGAATAGTAACTTGTGAATAGTAAATGAGAAAGTTCGGGAAAATGACCAGAATTTACGAGTTGTGACAGAAGCAATAATCAAGAATCAAGGTAGAATTCTTATAACCTATGTTCAATTAATTGATTAATTATTGAAATTCATGTAATATTAAGTATGATGGATCTAGGGTTTGTAAACTTCTGTAAATTTACGTTATAAAACATGTTGGGATCAATTAATGATTATATTATAATGATTGGTGAAGAGAATTGAGCGTAAAACGTGCTAGTTATTGAGTTAGGGTTTGGACAGAAAACTATGGCTGTAAAGATGTCAGTGCATTTAACAAATGGTGATGAGTTAGGTCACGAATTTTAGGTCTAAATTGAAGTTTAATAAAAGAGCTTTCCAAAAAGTCCAGCCACGATTGATTTCAAGGTCAGAAAGTTGGTCTTTTGATTTTTCTTTGTTAAGGTGTCAAAGCTGTCAAACCGAGACAGAATTTGGGTAAAAGTTTGAGGGTGAGTTGTGGTTTTAAAAGTGGTATTTGGACTAGCCCTTCTGGAATAGTTAAGTATTAGGTTATATTAGACTACCACGAAAAGGATTCGCGATAAAAACTTGTGGAAGTATTTTATGTTAATTAAAACTTTTTGTTGTGCGTTCAGATCCGAATTTGAGTAGTTGACAAGTTTGATTTTCTTTTGAGTACTTATGTGTGTTATTGGTCCATGGCCTTCTGGGATTAGCTTGTATGCTTATGTGAGACCATGGTAAATTTTTGGTGTGAGTTGTTGAGCTTTATTTGTCATGATTTCATGTGGGCGAATGTACCGAAAAATTATGTGTTTTCTGATTTTAAAAGTGCAAGGGGTTTGGTGAGTGTTATCTTATGGTGGTGGTTAGTATGGTGTCTAGGAGATCCATGGTGGGTCATATGAGTATTAGATATCCATCATTTGTGTATTACATGGGTTGTAGCTTTTAGCTTGACCTTGTGTAATGTGGATTATTTTTGTGTGCTATAGATTGTGAATTGTTTTTGTGGAAGCTGCGGAGTTTAAGGTGAGTTCATAGTCCTATATTTTTACCTTGTTTTAAACTTTGGATGTGAATGATGCTTGTCTTAAATGTTTAAGTTACTGTGATTATGTGTGTGTCAAAAGAGCTTGGACTTATAATGTTATCGTATGCATACTATGTGTGATTATTTGCTTGTGTTGATATATTTGGGATTCAATTAGGAGGATGCTTATCCTGTTGCTCGCGCATGCGACCTAATTGATGTTTATTTGGGTCGGGGTACACGAGCCGTCCTGACGTAATTATTGTGGGGTCGAAGGACACGAGCCATCCTGTTGTAATCATTGTGGGGTCGGAGGACACGAGCCGTCCTGTTGTTGCCTTTGTGTGTGATTATTGACTTGCAAATACATGTAGCTTATATGATAACTGTAATTTATTTGTCCAGCTCTATTTTATGATCATAGTGAACTGGTTGCCTTGAGAGTGTATGTGTGTCTTAAACCTATGAATCTCACCAACATTATGTTGACGTTTTAAGCATCATTTTTAGGCGAGCTTTCTAAGAATAAGATAGAAGGATGTGATTAGACGAGACCCTAGTTGCATTGGAAGTGGTTTATCATTTTGTTTGGATCATATGTATTGTTTCGGATTTTGTTTTGGTTATTTTATGTTGGGGTATTGTTACAACACTTTGTGTTTGTACTTTGCTCTATTTTGTGCATGTAGTTGTTCTCTATATAGACACCAGGTGTTGTGATGATATCAATGAAGTTACACTCTCGCGTTTCCGCCTTGGCGAGGTGTGACAAGAACATAAAAGATAGTGTTGAATCATTTATGATTTATTAAGCAAGTTTGAACAACAAAAAAGTAAGAAAAAATGGAAAAAAATAATGAAAAGAAAAGAGTTTGACAAAATATATCAAAATGCCCGTTTATGGATACATAATTAAGAGTATTACTACATCCACATTCATTTTACAAAAATAAATCCACACAAAGTAGGTGGCAACATGCGATTTGTGTGATGAAAGAGAAGAGGAAGAAAGTGTATCAAAATACACCAATCACATGTTGTCATCTTATTGTGTGGATTTGTTGAGTAAACTGCAAAATACATTCCTGTGGTTTACACATTTTGGCATCTTACATCTCTGTCAGAAACTTTTGGCAAAATACATCACCCGTTAGGCAAACGTTTGCCACCATACATCCCTCGTTAACCATGAGGACTAACGATGCAAATTTTTCTCCGTTATCTCTTAACGAGATTGATAATGTTACACCGTTAGCCTTTAGGACTAACGGTATTTGCACCGTTAGCCTTCAGGACTAATGGTATTTGCACCGTTAGCCTTCAGGACTAACGGTATTTGCACCATTAGTCCTTTTTTTATCTCCATTTTTTGTACATTTCTCCGTTTTATGTACGTTTTTATCTATTTTTTTGTACGTTTTATCCGTTTTCTTTATGTTTTATCCCTTTTTTGTCAGTTTTTTTTCTCTTTTTTTTAAAATTTTTTTTCTGTTTTTTATCATTTTTTACGTTCTTATCCATTTTTTTATTTTTATTTTTTTACGTTTTATCCGTTTTTGTCAGTTTTTTTATACACTTTATCCGTTTTTTGTACGTTTTATCCGTTTTTTATCAGTTTTCTTTTCTCTTTTTTGTACGTCTTATCATTTTTTATACATTTTAATCCGTCTTTTGTACATTTTATCCGATTTTTTTTATAAGTTTTCTCTATTTTTTATACGTTTTATCCATTTTTTGTACGTAAAAAACGGATAAAACAGATACAACGTAAAAAAAATGGATAAAACCATACAAAAATAGGTAAAACGTAAAAACAATTGATACAAAAGCATAAAAATGGATAAAAACGTAAAAAAAAACATATTAAAAATATTTAAAAATAGATAAAACGTACGAAAAATGGATAAAACGTTAAAAAACTGATAAAAACATATAAAAACAGATAAAACGTAAAAAAAACGGATAAAATGTACAAAAAACTGAGAAAGAGAAGGATAAAACGTACAAAAAATGGCTAAAAATAAAAAAAAAATAAAAAACAAAAAAAACAAAAAAACTGACAAAACGTATAAAAAAAGGGGGAAATGACAAAAACGGATAAAACATACAAAAAACGGATAAATACATACAAAAAACGGATAAAACGTAAAAAAACTAACAAAAAACAGATAAAACGTACAAAAACGGATAAGAAGGTAAAAACTGATAAAACTTACAAAAAACAGAAAAAAACTGACAACAAACGGATAAAACGTACAAAAAATTGATAAAACCAGATCAAACGTACAAATAACATAGAAAAACGGATAAAACTTACAAAAAATGGATAAAAACGTACAAAAAATGGAGAAAATGTACAAAGAGCGGAGAAACGTAAAGAAAATGGAGATAACGTAAAAAAAGGACTAACGATGCAAATTCCGTTAGTCCTGAAGGCTAACGGTGTAACACTATCAATCTCTTTAAGAGATAACGGAGAAAAAATTTGCATCGTTAGTCCTCATGGTTAACGAGGGATGTAGGGTGGCAAACGTTTGCCGAACGGGTGATGTATTTTGCCAAAAATTTCTAACAGGGATATAAGATGCCAAAATATGTAAACCATATGGATGCATTTTGCAGTTTACTCAGTTTTGTTTTTGTAAAATATATGTGATGTAGCAATCCTCATTAATTAAATGCTAATAGTGATGATCGTGTTTTTTTTTTTTTTTTTTTTTTTTTTTTTAACTGTTACCGTTTTAAGAAATATTAATTTTTTTGAAAAGAGAATGCGAAAATAGTTTTTTTTAATAAAAAACGAATAGTTAAAATTAGTCCTTTGGTATGTGAGCAAACTTATTAGTATTTAAATAAATTTAAATTTAATTGTATAAGTAGATTTCAAATTGAAAAGAAAATGGTACTTTCATCAACGCAAAGAAAATAGACAGATACAAAATAAAAAAGATTATTATACACTCAAGACTTGGCAATAAAACAGCAAATGAAGCATTAAATATATTTTCTCTTAACTTTATAAGTTGGATCCATATATGTATGATACGAGGTGGATCACCCGCGCGTTGCCGCGGGATGTTTTGCCAAAGAAGTAGTTAGTGCAGTTAACGACCGTTAGTTATAAGGATTAAATTTGCACGAACCTCTAAGACCAATTGCAGGCGGAATTTAAAAAAAAATAATAATAAATAAAAATAAAAAAATAAAAGTTAACGGTCGTTACTACTTAACGGCCGTTAAATATTTAACGACCGTAAGGATTAAAAAAAATAATAAAAAATAACTAACTCCAGTGTGTATCTCCTAAATCGCGAAAATAGAAACAAAACATCACTATATATATGATAAATTTATTTTCTAATCACGCCGGGTAATCAATTGGAAGCGATGAAACTACCGAAGAATCCAACAGATTGCGGTGAACAAACCCATAATTCCGAAGGACTTGATTATCAGCAAAGTTCAAAGCCTTGTCCATACCATTCCTACAACCCTCTCCGGTAACCAGCGGGTTATGATACCCATTACATGGCTGACAGCCCGCGAAATGAGTCACAAAAGGCCGTCTCAAGCTTCCAAACTCATTACCTGCGTTTTCTAAAGAAGAGTCTCGTAACAAAGCGTATGCTTCACTCACTTTCTCAGCATGATGTCTTCGTAAAATCCCTTCACTCTTCTCGGTCTCCAAATTCTTCTGGCTTATATCCTCCAAGGTGTCAACAATGTCGATCCAATACCCTTCTAGATAATACCCATTCTCGAGTAACATCTTCTTCCCAAACGATTCATGTTGTTTCTTCCAGAACAAGTAAGCCAACGCCGTCTGATCTGTGGGTTCATGCTTGAACTCGTCTAACAAAACTTTAGTCCACATGTCCAAGTTTGGAGACCGTGGTCCCATATCAGCCCACATATCCAACAGATCGAGCGACCATTGACAATTTCTTATCAGAAACGATCCGTCATTCAAGCCTACCCAATTTTTCTTCACATACACCTCGTTCGGCCACCCATGCACAACAAAATTATAATCATTATACTTATGAAAAGGGATCTTGAATTCCATGTCCGTGATAACAGTGTCTTCATCTAGCCACCATATCCACTCGGCTTCAGGATGTGCCACCATCACAGCCCGAACTGCTGGAAGCTTCCCCCAATGCCCAGGCATATTGGGGTCAAGTTTCACATTGTTATAAAAGATATCGTACCCAGGAATACGACAATAATCGACTTTGTTACGGAAAGTCCTCAACAAAATATGGTCTCCGGAAGGACCCATGCATGGCGTGGATTGCGAGCCAGTTAAAATAAAGACTCGGTCATTTGATTTAGGTTTGAACGAAGGATGCAGCTCAAGCCATGCTTGTCTTTTCTGATCCCAGTTTTTTATGGATTCGTCGATGGTGTAGCCAAAATTTGGGTCGTCGTAGAAAGTGGAGGCAGGTGGGTCGGATTGGAGGTTGAAGGCAGGGTCAGGTTCGTTACATTGGCAGGATTCAGGCATGGGAAGGGAGAAAATGAAGATTGGGTCGATAGTTGAACCCGAGAAGAATGCCCAGATGAGCAATGACACGAATACAACTCCAGCGAGGAAGATGGTGGGCCGATCAAGGGTGCAAATGGATGGCTTTCGCCAGCTAGTGTTCGAGAATCCTGTCATTGATACTTATACAGTTATACTGATAGTTGCTTATTGTTTTTACATTGTAAGTGCTTTTATAAGGCCATCTGTGGGTTAGGTTTTGATGTATTTCAAGTTGGTGCATGTATATTCATTTTGATAGTGGTTGTTTAGCTTGTAGAAAAAGATATCTCAACATATCCTGAAGAAGTCTTTAAGACCATAACTCTCTCTATATAACTTGTACATGAGACGTAACTATTATTAAAAGTATTATAATTTGTATATTTGCATAGTATACAAACCAGCGTATGAATACGACTTAGAATTTTTCTCATGCGAGTCAAATAAGTTACTGTATCTATGAATACTTCCTAAAAGTGAAATGTGCCAAGTATAAGGTTAATTAGAACCATAAATTATTTATGGGGATTTGTGGTCCACTGAGTGAAGCTTATTAAGTTAAGTAAGCCTAGGTGAGAGTAGTACCGGGTTGGGTGACCAACCGGGAAGTCCTCACATGGGGACCACAAGCTCTAATGATATATCAATCAGCTACCTTAGAAGCCTGGGCCCAACCATGTGAGGTCTTGATCCAACTAAAGGACGCGAGTTCGATTCCGTTCCGCAAGCATAGTTGAGTATTGGGAGGAGGTATTTCACAGGCATCAAACCTTTGCTGGGTAGGGTTGATGGGTATCATTATGGTACACAGGGTTGAGGTGTCCCTGCCAATCTACACTTTGTGATCCAAATTAGTTAACAATTTTCTCTGTGCAGCTACGTTAAACTTTTAATAAACAATATCGTAAAACGTCTTAAACAAAATATCGTAAAATGTAGGAGTATATGGAATGTGGATGCTTACTCAATTGAGAGTTGGGAGTGGAGAGGAATTTGTTGGTACTAGGCGAGTACCCATGCATAGCAACGGATATTTCTAGCGGCAGACAATTAACGATGCAATATTATGGTAAGTGTTTTACGTAACGTTCAAAATAAAACGTGAAAAGATCAAAATTTAAGTGCAAAATGTTTATAAAGTTCTCTAATACATTGATTATTACATGTATCAACCCCTTACCATCCATTTTACCATCTTAAATATAATATGTTGCAAATACAAATGAAACTTAAGATAAATAATGAAATAGACATGAATCATGTATAACGAGTAGACTTGCCCGCGCGTTGCTGCGGGGCATTTTCCATAATATTATTTTGCATTATGTATACACATACAAATACAAAGTTGATATATTAAAGCAATAACGTGTACATTTGTTAAGAATCTAAATTCGGTCCATACAGTTCTGTAAACTGAAAAACCAATAACATATCATGTACATGATTTTGTAATTATAATTACCATTGCTGGATCTTAGGAAATCAATGCAAGTGCTATTGCAAACAAATTTCATTATTGCCAAGTTTTGGCCGGCCATTTGCATACAGTAAGTGTTAGAAGATTTGAATGAAAAATGACATAATTCATATCTGTTAAGAGTACAAATCGTATTAGACAAAAGTTTAGGCCTATATTTACAAAGAATAGTTAACATTGAACTATCTTTATCATGTCAATAAACAATCTTCACATCGGCCTTTGATTTTCACCCCCAAATCCCCTTTCCTGCATTCTACCAGAAAAGTAATTTAGGTAATATAAAACACATATTCAATCCATAGATTAAAAATGAGGCAACAAAGTAAGAAGTAGTAAACTATAAGGATACAGAGTTGTACAACTGTGTAAGATCAAGTAGATTAATTACAACAGTAGGAAATGGTCCAATGATCAACACGGATAAATCAAATAATAAAAGAACGACCCATTTAGATACAATATTTTCCTATAGGTATCCTCTTATTTAACCCGTAACATACAAATCCAAAGTGACCCGTTTATAAATAATGGTGCAAATGGTTTAAGTTAAGACACATTGCACAACACATACCATATTCCAATATGCCCCACCATAACTAATCACTTCCAACGTAACTCCATCTCGTATTATTGTATTTTCTTACTTTACTTGATAGATAAATGACAATCTTATATTCAAAGATATTTATGGTCACTTTTATCATATACAATTTTTTAGTTCAAAGGATGTCAATATCATCAAATTACGGGTGCCCAGAAAAATCCAAGGCTACTGCATACCCAAATTTTGCAAAGGTTGATCTATCTACAATACAATGTAGCTAAAAAAACACTATGTTTCTTCATATTACGTTTATAACAGTACAAAGAAACAATTTTTCAGAGATCAATTCAAGAACATGGGTGGGAAGCTCTTGGTTTTATTTAAACGACTACCCGTCAAAACGATTTCCAAACTATGACAATCTGCTTGAATACTTATTAAATTGACAAAAGTTACCTAAAACACACCTTCTGTTTCTGCTCAGTTTTTTTCCGAGGTCAAAGCTCACCTATAATTTAGGCCTTTTCGGCATTCCATTTGTTCCTCTCCAATGCCTCAGTGGCCTTGTGCTTTTCCTCCAGCCGACGTCACTCATTCAACTTTGTGGCAGTCCATTTTCTGCATAAAATTTCAGCAATGAGATACCTAAGTTTTTGCATAAAACATCAGCTACCAAAAAAGCTTTGTATGCATAAAAATTACTTCCACGCGTACTTACATCAAAAAGAGGATTTCAAATTTCTGATATAAATATAAGTTGTTGTAACATACCACATGAAGTCAATTGGTGACCTTCCACTCTGCAATCCTAGCACGAATATAGGTGTTCCTACTGATCTAGAGGCAAATGCAATAAGCCACCTAGGGATGCGGAAAGCAAGCGTAAGCAAATGCAGCCCAAACGTGAGCAAATCATTAATAAACCAAATTTTGAAAAACACGTCATAAACGTATGTGAAACGCATATTCAACCCACCATGACGCCAACACCACTTTCGTGGTGCTGGCATGCCGAACAAATTATTGAATAAAATAGTGTTGCTGTAATATGGTTGCAATTTGCGTGGAAAGCGGATTTTAAATAACCTTCACAATAAAGATTTTCCAGCAACACCATTTTAAAAGCTGCTATTCCAAATTCCATTTTCTAGTAACAGTGTATGCTCAGTTAGAAAGCCAAAATCGGTCATAAAACTAACTTATGCAAAGAGAAACGGGAGACAAAAGAAGAAATGGCAAAAGAATTTGCACCAAATTAACCACTACGGTATCTTCTCTTGGCTCACGTATTTCTTTAAATAAGTCAACTTTATGAATGATGTTCGTTTTCTATCTATCCGAATAATAACTGTTATGAGTAACAAATAAATAGCTATACATGTATTAACATCAATCCATGCTGGACAAATTAGTTAGTTACCTATTAAGTAACGGTTATGAGGCAGTTACCTATTAAATCCTTGTGCAACAGAACGTCAACATAATAAGGACCAGCTTCTATTGACTTCAATATGCAACAAAGAGGGGCTATAAGCAGATAAAGGTTATACCTTTCTCAAAGAATTCGGACCTTAAAATTTGCCCGAACATTACGGCAATCAAATTTATGTAATTGTTTAATCAGCTCGATATAAAATGAAAGTCGGTCATTAATATACCTGTAGAGGTCCTTTGTAATAGGGTGTTGTCCAAAGAGGCACCAAAAGCAGTTGAGAAAGCTCCCTGTTAGGCGCTGCTCCCTGAAACCAATGAATCTTACTATCACTAAAAGAATCCAAACGGTGTTGATGAAAAATGACAACAATTCAAATGTTGTTAAGAAATAAAGATTACATTGGTTACAAGTACATTAATGAAAATTCACTACAATAATCCCAGTGTCCCACATTTACATTTCTCTTACACATTCCATCAAACATCTTCTATGTGGCCTTCAAACACCACCACTGAATTTTTCGAACTCCGTTTACCACCAGTCACAGCAGCGACGACTACTACGACGGCAGGCGGCGGCTGAAACAAAAAAATGCCAAAAGTTATTTAATATAGATAGATCTATCAAAAACATTAAAAGAAAAACTCAAAACTTGAAATCCCTTTTGTGATGTAGACGCTTCGATGGCGGTTGGTCTCGGTGCTTGAGGTTTTGTAGTGGTGTGGGTTACGGTGGTGGAGGTGGCGTTCGTTGGTGATGGGGCTTTGGTTGTGGTGGGGTCTCGGTGGTGGAGGGATTCATGTGGTGGAGGAAGTGGTCATGAGATTTGAGATGTGAAGATGAGAGGATACAGCTTGCACAATTAAGAGGCGTGTATTACTTCTCTCACATTTGACTTTCAACTTTTCCACTTTTCACATTTGACTATTTTTACTTTATATGTAGTTAAGATTGAAAAATAAAATTAAGCCTCGTGTGATTCATGTTGTGGGGATTGGTAAAGATGCTTCTATGATAGATTTCATATACATGGCCCTCTTTCCAGTTTTATTCCTAAGAGCATTGGGTACCGTTGAGTCATTCGACTCATGTCATTCTCTAAAAGTGGTGCCACTTCAACAAAACACAGAACGGCACTAGAAAACCTTTGACACCATATTTTGTGCCGTTACCGTTGGCATAAGAAAATGTAGTGTTGTTCTCTCTTTTTTTTCAATTACATAAACATACATAATATTAACTAAAATAAACTCCATAAAAAAATAAAAATAAAAAAAATAATAAAAAACATACACACACACACACATTACATTAATTAAAAAAAAAGTTACATAAAAAATAAAACCTAGTACATGAACATAGAAATAAAAACCTAGTACTCGTCGGTTGGATACTTTGCTCAGATTCGTGCTCTTTGGGCATTCACGATCGCCGCGTCGATCGGATCCATCTTGCTTGTATCCATTTGTAGCACTCGCATCTCCTCGGCAATCTTTTGAGATTCATATAAAGTAACTCTCGTTTGATAACACCCATCTTTGCCTTTTAGTCTAACTCGATTTGTTGTTGCATCATTTCCTGAAACATTGTCGGGTTTGAACCGAAACTAGCGGTCGAGTTTGACGAACGTTGACTCTTAGAAACCCGGTGCTTGCCTTCAGGCCGTGGCAGCGCGTCTGGTCCAAATTGCTCAGGTTCTTCCTCCGTAACCCGAAGACGATTTCGCCTTGCCAATGTCGATTCGGGATTTTTCCAATTGTGCTTCTCTATCAAAAAGCCCCAAGCACTCATGTGTTTAAAGTCAATACACGTCACCGTTTTATACAACGAATGCACCCTCGCCATAAAATCTTTATCACTCTCCCCACTCATAACACTTGTTTCATTCACTAACTAATTCCATTTGGTAACCTCTTTATTCATTAGAGTCTACTTTCCCGTCAACATGTTCTTGGTAAGAATAGTCCACTTGTGTTTCTCTGCTTCCATATTGTATACGTCGAGAACTCTATACCAAAACGTATTCTTTGATTGACCTGCATCCCTTTTTGGATCCTTTGATATTTGAATGAAACATGTTACGAGGTCGAGTACCACCTTGTGTAGCTTGCATTTCGGTGGCTTTCTTCGTCTTCCCCTTCGCCTTCGTCTTCTTCGACGTCGGGGTCGGGATCACCTCTTCTTCATCTTCATCTTCGTCTTCATCTTCGTATTCGTCTTCTTCTCATAGAAGGAAGGATGCATGGTCGGAATTTGGTTGGGAAGCGGTGCCTTGGTTTAGTTGTTGTTGAGAAAGCTGTTGATATTGTTGCATAATTGAGTAAATAGCATTTGTTCTTCAGGATGCATGTATGGGTTTGTTGGGAAGGTTGGAAAGTAAGGCGTTTGATTGTATGGATTCGAAGACGAGCCCGAATTGTTGGCCGGATTTGAAGACGAGCCCGCCATTTGATTCGACGGGTCGTTGAGCATGTTGTTGATCTATGGTGAGTTGGGATTCATTTTTGTTGGAAAAAAAATTGAGAAAAGTATAGAGTAGTATGTTATGAAATATATTGGAAGTGTGTTTGATTTGTTAGTGTATTTATAGGTTATTTTGTGGGTTATTTTTTTTTGGTCAAAATCACTTCCAAACGGTAATACTACCGTTACCAAACACTCTCTTTCTTCTCCAATTTAAGTCTAACGGTCGAATTTTGGCCAGAAAGGAAAAAAATATTGAGAATGGCGTCGGCTGGAAAATACGGCGCGAAGACCCTTGGTGCCAGGTTAGTAGTGGTGCGTCGTTCGACATTTTGGGCTGGTGGGTTTCGCACCATGATACCCCAGGCTCTAAGAAAGCTATACATGGTGAAAGGTATGCTGATAGTATGTGTGTTTTTGACATGATAATGAAGGGAGCTTCGAGGTGGCTTGCAGATTGGTTCACGAGATTTCCAATACTTAACAATATCCCAGTTTCTACATTATGTGATTCTATAATGGACTCACAAAACAATCATAAAACTCAGCTCATTCTTTACATGACAAGTATGGTATGACTTACAGAAAGACCGGCATAAAGTTTTAACTTTTATAGTATCATATGGTTTGGTTTTCATGGTTTAATCCAAGGAAGCTTTTAACTTGTGTTGGCTATTCAAGGTAGGTTAATGACTCCAGATAAAGTTCAAGTGTGGAACATAATGTGGACTTGTTGTGTGCAGTCTGCAAAGCTTGTAGTGATACTCGTGAGCAATTATTTTATATGTCCCTGTGCTTTAAAAATTATGGCAGAGTGTCAAGGAAAGAATGTTATTCCATGGATTTTAAGTAACTATATTATATTAGTGGTGCTATGGTTGCTTTTCCTTGTCAAATACAACATTTTGAGCATGGTAGGGGCGGAACTAGTGTGAATTTTTGTTAAAAATACTGATTTCACTTAAATGAACCTGGTCCCGAAATTTTGTGTCACGCAAATACATTCCTTTTTAGTTAGTCAACTAATATGTGGAAAGAAATGCATGTCTTCTTATAATTTTAATGAAATCATAACTTTTAGTTTATTGTATTTTTCCTTTATACTCGTAAAAAAGAACTGTGCACTTTATAACTTAGAGTCACGGGTAACATATTATTTCTTGTTGCATAAGTAGTGCTGAGCATCGGTCTAAAACCGTCCCGACCCGAACCGATAAAACCGAAAATCATGAAAATCCGAAACCGAAACCGAAACCGAACCGAATATGGTCAGTTCGGTTCGGTTTTATGCCGGGTCCGTCGGTTCGGTCCGGTTCATGTATGTTTGTGTGTGTTTTTGTCGGTTTTGGCCCGAACCGAACCGAACCGGACCGACCCAAAATCGAAAATCATGAAAACCCAAAACCGAAACCGAACCGATGAGCTGTCGTGTCGGATCCGTTTTTGTCAGTCCGATCGGTTCTGTCGATCCGGTTCGGTTTTAAACCTTTGATGCTCAGCCCTATGCATAAGTGTGTACTGTATTATGTATGGCAAGACCGAACAACATGCCATTCACAGAGAAACCAGGAGGAACCAGATGCAGAACCACGTGCGAAACCAAAACAGGTTGTTTATGTCGAGATGATACACATAACTACTCAAGACATACTCGGATAAGTTAAGACTGCAACATCACCGTCACCGATAATTCATTATAACCCAAACAACCATAATCGTGATTATCAAATGCCGATACCAATTTCGATACAAATACCAATACCAAAACAAAACAAAAACTATTACCTGATTGCAGGCTTGCAGCGGATACCGACGTACAAACAAATAAAACCACAATACCTTATTGAGATTAACAAGTAAGAAGGCGCCCGCTGCGTTGCAGTGGAATTTTTGAGAAATTTTTGCAATAATCATTAACGAACAATGTTTCGGCGGGCTTTTCGTTGTGAGATCATGATATGTTTTAAACCGACACGTGTTGTATTTGTTTGGAATAAATATTGTGTCAAGCTATATTTGTAGTTGTCGTATTGTGTCGGGCACCAGTGTGTTGCGGCGGGGCTAATTTTGGCCTTTTATATTTTTAAGAAAATTAAGATAATTTTTAAAGTTATTTGATAGGTTAATGGTGCATTTTGAAAATTCTTTTATTTAAAAACTATATATATATATATATATATATATATATATATATATATATATATATATATATATATATATATATATATATATATATAACATCAACATTATTTATAAAACCATACGTACTTCAAAAGCATATCAATATTGGGCTTGTTTTGTTTGTTATCGAAAGGCCTTTTTGTCAGTATTTTTCTTATTCAAGAAATCGCTATGTATCTGTTAGATATTTAGAAAATAAAGTTTGCTATATAAAAAAATCGTAAATATTAAAAAGTTCAGGGTGTGTTTTGTAATTTTTTTATTTTTTTAACTTTATAAAATCGAATGTATAATTTGTGGATAACTTCCACCGCCTCTTGAATCTTTCTTTAACACTTTTGTCATAAGTTTAAAAAAATTAAAAAAGAAAAAAAAAAGACATGGAAACTGTTTTTTATTTACCATCGCTAGGAAAGTATTTGTTTAATCACTTAGCTCAAGGCGCTATGTAACAACCAATAAGAATGCAAAGATTCGATGATCTATAAACATAAGGGTAGTATACCCACTAAGAATTAAAACACAATAAAAATACAATTAATGATTTGTTGGAGGAAAGAGTAGAATATTATTCCTTCTCTCCCAATGAATCACTGACACCTCATCTGGGTAAACTAACCAGTGGGTAGGTATATCCATTCCCAATCAATATCAATCTCCTCATTTAATGAATTCATAAACAAAACCAATCGTAGGCCTCGTTTATCCAATTGCATCAACAAAACTTTAATGAATTCATAAACCATATCCAATTTTCAATTGAAAGTCAACCAAAACAATAAAAGAAACGCATTCAAGCCAACCTAAATTAATTACCAGAGAAGCGAACAAATAATGTATTTGGTGGAACAAATTTAGATCGCGACAGAGAAACAACAAACAATAAGATGGCTTTTAGTTGGAAAATATTTTCTTTCATTTTATATTTTTTCTTTTGTAGAAAAAGGGAGAAGAGTTTTATTTTCACAAAACAATTGAAAATTTAGAAAACGCGTTTAGTTAAAGGAACATGAGTTTGTGTTTTCTATTTGCAAAATTAGAAAACATGTTCAAATATTGTTGTCTTCTATCTCAATTCTCTATTCACCTTCGTAATATTATAAAAATATCTTCGAAACACAAAAACAAATATTATAAACTAACCAACTAAATAATAAAATAACTCTAAAAAAATTTTAAACGAGAAAATAAAGAATTAAAAAAGTAAAATATAACAACAAATAACATGAAAAAATCTTCAAACGACTACAATTCGACATAAAAGCATTAAATTCAACATAAAGTAAAATTCATATTTCATTCGTTTTAATCTGTTTTCATATGTTTTGAACATTTTTATACGTTTTAATAGAGGTGGTAACGGGTCGTTTTGTTCGCTTTTTTACGTTTTCGTTCGTTATATTTCGTTTTCGTCTGTCTTTTTATGTTTTCGTCCATATTTTTATGTTTTTGTCCGTTTTCTTATGTCTTCGTCTGTTTTTTTACGTTTTCATCGGTTTATTACATTTTCAGCCGTTTTCTTACGTTTTTGTCCGTTTTCTTACATTTTCGTCTTTTCTTTAATGGTTTTTTACGCTTTTATCAGTTTTTCTACGTTTCCGTTTGTTTTTTTACGTTTGCGTTCATTTTTTAACGTTCTCGTCCTTTTTTACATTTCTTACATTCTCTTACGTTTTCGTCTGTTTTTTTATGTTTTTGTCTTTTTACGTTTTCGCCTGTTTTCCTACGTTTTGTCCGTTTTTTATGTTTTCACCCGTTTTTTATGTTTTCATCTATTTTTTAATGTTTACATTCGTTTTTTTAAGTTTTCGCCTGTTTTATAATGTTTTCATCTGTTTTTTTTACATTTTTGTCTATTTTTTAACATTTTGTCCATATTTTTTATGTTTTTGTTTGTTTTTTTTACATTTTCGTCCGTTTTTTTAGGCTTTCGTATGTTTTTACGTATTTGTTTTCATCCGTTTTTTACGTTTTTATCTGTTTTTTACGCTTTCATCCCTTTTTTTTACATTTTCAAAAGTTTTTTGTACGTTATTCTACGTTTTCTAACGTAAAAAAGGATAAAAACGTAAAAAAAACATATGTAAACATAAAAGAACGGACGAAAACATAAAAAATAGACGAAAACGTAAAAAAAATGAAAAACATAAAAAATAGACAAAAACGTTAAAAAATACGAAAACGTAAAAAAAAATTGACGAAAACGTAAAAGAACAGATGAAAACGTAAAGAACAGACGAAAACATAAAAAAACAGACAAAAAAGTAAAAGAACGGAAGAAATATTTAAAAAAACAGACAAAACGTAAAAAGAACAGACGAAAACGCAAAAAATCGGATGAACACGTAAGCCAACTGACAAAAACGTAAAAAAACTGATGAAAACGTTAAAAAACTGACGAAAACGTAATAAAACGGACGTAAATGTAAAAAACAGAAGAAAACGTAAAAATAGACGAAAATGTAAAAAAATCAGACGAAAACGTAAGAAAATGGACGAAAACAAATTGGGGGTATTTTAAAGGAAAATATGTGAAAACAAAAAAAAATTGTTTTGTAGTTTTGTGTATTAAAGTTGGAAATAAGAATTTTGTGTTTTATAAAGAATTTTATTGAAAAACACTAACTTGAACGCGATCTCTGTTTTCTTTGTTTTTCACAAAACATTTTGTGAAAAACAAGGGTGTTTTCCATCAACTAAACACACCATAAACAATTTTGTTGATATAAATAATGCCTAAAAACGTTATTATTATTTTTCGATATCTCTATATTTTGATAATCACAAAATGTAAAATCGTTAAACATAAAGATTAGTACGTAAACAAGTATTTAGTTGTAAATATTCACTTCAACAACTAAATCACTCAAAGTATGAATAAACAAAATGCCTAATGCATTTTATAATCAAAGGAACATTTTCTTAATCACTAGAATTTTTATAAAATCTCATAAACATTTTATATCTTTTAGAAAATCATTTTTGGTATTAAATAATTATGTTTAATTCACCATAAATATATAAATTCATATTTTCAACAAAAAATGGCAAAATTGTTACAGAAAAACTTCCTCACAAAAAGACAAAGCTGAGCAAGGGGCAACATGGGCGGCCCCCTTAATATTTAAGGGGACCGGCCCCTATTTAAGGGGACCGACCACGCTCCCCTTGTTCTCAGCTTTACCTATAAATAGTGGACTATTCCTCGACTTTTTCCTCACCTTTTGCACTCCGAAACTTTCTGTTCTAAATATCCTCTCATATCTTTCTAAAACCTTTGATCATATAATTATAAGATTTTGTTTCCAAGTGATTCAAGCTTCTACCATCCAAGTGCAAAAGAAGAATACTTCCTCAACAACAATAGAAGAAGTATTGTAGATTAGTAAATATTATTTGATAATTGTGTAAAGTGTTATGTGCTTAAGTAGATTGAAGTGTAAGTAAGTAAGTAGTTGTGGTGTAAAGAAGTAGTATAGAAGTAGTGATAAGTAGTGAAGTAGTTAAGGTGTGTAGTAGTAGTGAGAAGTAGTGAAGTTGTGAAGAAGAAGTCGTGAAATAGTGAAGAAATCGTGAAGCCGTGAAGTCGTGAAGAAGTTGTGAGATTAGTTCTAGCTACTATTAGAACTCGACATTTAGCTTAGTATCATTAATTGGTGTAAGCGAAGGTGTGTAAGGTTTTCTCCGCCATAAGGGAGCTTGTTGACATAGTGAAGAGAACTCTCGAGTTTGGTGCTCGGGGAGTGGAGTAGGGCGAAAAGGTGCTTCGTAGCCGAACCACTATAAATCCTCCGTGTCTTGGTTTGATCTTTTCATCCTGATCTTTCCTTTCATTACTTTACTTGCATTGTTTACTTTCATTTATATTTATTCGCTCATATTGTCCAAATGTTGAATTCACATAAGATCAAATCAAAGTTTTAAAGTAAACAAAAGTTTTCATAATAAATTAATTATAGTTTTTCACAAATTTCGAACGAAAAGATATTTTTTTTCCTTCTTTTCCATAGCTCTTGATACCATGTAAAATCAAAGGAAATGATGATTATATTATCAGATTTACTAAACATTGAAGATTACATGACATTAAATAAAAGATAAACTAACATAACCCTAACATCTTAACCGATCGGACCCAACAGGCTTACGAGCCTTTATTATCTAACAGTAATAATTCATGGAGGTCTTATCATTTCTTATTAATTTGGCAATTGGCTTAGAGAAGCATGGGACTTGTCCTTGATCACTGATCATTGATATATTTTAGCTTTCAAAATAATAATAATAATAATAAAATAATATAAATAAAAATAAAATTCCAATATAGAAATTTTGTTACACCAATGAACTGAAATTGTTAAATTTCACATAAACAACCTACTCGATTAACCGAATTTAGGAGATTCATAGCAACATAATTGGAGTCTTTTGCATCATTAACCATCTTAAACGTGTGGGTCTTGACGTAGGCACCCAAGAACTGGCAAAGAAACAAATCAATAACTGGACCGCATGGGAAATGCTTTAAAAACTGCAATTTGGGTATATTGACGTAGGCACCCAAGAATTTGGGTCTTGACGTAGGCACCCAAGAATTGATTTGTTGAAATATTAGTGTTTTGAGGTTATATTGGTAATTTGGGTAGGTTCTCATTCTTTACTTGCAACTTAAAAATTAAAACTTAAGAACACAAATAAAAACCTTTCAATTCTTAACAATGTCATTCCTTACTTTACCCTTCCCATCCCCTCCCTTCCATTTTTTAAAAATTAGATTTGAGAACATAGCGTTAGAAAATTCAAGGATGTGCCCACACTAGATTCTATTGTTCAAATGGTACAATGACAAGATGGAACAAAACTGCTTCTATCAAGATTTACATCCTCCTTTGGCGGTTGTCCAACCATACACTCCCTACAAGATACAATCTCAATGCAAGAGGTACTGATCTTCATTACGTGAGATGTCCTTTATGCAATGAAGCTATTGAAACTGTCCAACACCTTTTCGTTTACTGCAAGATTACAAGTCATCAGTGGCCAATATAAAAAAATCTGGTGGGGTTTTCCGATCACCCTACAACGTTGTTATACTTAATATCATGGGCCGACTCTTTTGGTTATGACAAAAAGGTGAAGAATTGCATTGACATGCTGATGCAAACCACCTTTTGGATCACTTAATCATTTAGGAACAAGGTTTGCTCCGACACGAAACCACCAAGGAAGGATATCTTTGAATATATCTTACATATTAACGAATTTTCGGATCACAAATTGGTATAGGATCATTTGGCAAAATTGCTCGATTGGGTTCATTGCCCTTTAGTGGCTGTACAAACATATTGTAAACCATTTTGTTGGTTTTTCTTGCTCCTTGCTAGAATTTGATAAAATTTATCACTGGTCAAATAATAAAAAAAGCTCGTATATTGCTAAGACCACACAATCACAGCTGTCTAAACCACCACTTATAGTAAAATAGCAATACTAGATCATTTGCAAATTCTTTTTTAGTATGATATGCAAGCAGCATCACGTATTAAATTTTAAGGTTTTTTCAATTTTTATACATTGTATATATGACTTGTTCAATCGACATGTAAACATTGTTTCATAAAGTAATCCTAATGCCAAATACAATCGTTCACAAACAATCGGTTTGAACTTCGGGAAATCATTTCTAGCAAGATTATTTTTTGCCAATATTATAGATTTTATGACATCAATATACAATCCAGAATACATTATCAGCGACCAAAGACTTGGCAATAACACCTGCAAATGAAGCATTTATCTGTCTTTTAACTTTATGTACCTCCAAAGTACGTCCCAAATCGTAAGAATAAAACTAATCTATTCACTCTGGATA
This sequence comes from Artemisia argyi, assembly GCA_030686995.1. Lineage (NCBI taxonomy): Eukaryota > Viridiplantae > Streptophyta > Magnoliopsida > Asterales > Asteraceae > Artemisia > Artemisia argyi. The sequence continues at coordinate 154,782,117 of CM060699.1, read as the reverse complement.
ATCAAATGGAATTGACGAAACAACAGACGAATCCAACAAACTTTGATGAGCAAAGCCATAATTCCTAAGAACCTGATTATCAGCAAAGTTCAAAGCTTTATTCATAGTGTTCCTACACCCTTCCAATGTAAATGGCGGGTTACATGTACGTTTCCCAATACATGGCTGACAACCGGCAAAATGTGTCACAAAAGGCCGCCTCCAGCTTCCATGCTCATTCCAGCTTCTTTCAGTGATGGCTCACGCAGCACTCCATACCTCTCACTCACCTTCTCTGCGTGCCGCCCTCTTAACATCCCCTCCATTTTCTCGATCTCCAAATACCTTTCAGTTATATTCTTTAGAGTATCAATCATATCTATCCAATATCCTTCTAGATAGTACCTAGTCTCTATCAGCATTTTCTTCCCTATCCAACTATACGTACCATTCCTTCCATAGCAAGTAAGCAAGTGCAGTCTGATCAGTTGGCCCATGCTTAAAATCTTCCAATAAAATTTTAGTCCACTTGTCGAAATGGGGTGACCGTGGTCCCATATCAGCCCACGTATCAAAAAAGTCGAGCGACCACTGACAGTTTCTGATTAAAAATAATCCATCATTTAACCCTAACCACCTTTTCTTCTCGTAAACCTCTTTAGGCCAACCATGTACTACGAAATTATAATCTTTATACTTATAAAACGGGATCTTATACTCCATGTCCGTGATCAGTGTCCTCATCTAGCCACCAAATCCACTCAGCTTCAGGATGGGCCACAAGCGCAGCCCGAATTGCTGGAAGCTTCCCCCAACCCCCAGTCATCTTGGGGTCAAGTAACACGTTGTTGTAAAAGATATCGTACCCATGGATTCGACAGTAATCAACTTTATTCCTATAAGTCCTCAACAAATAATGGTCCCCGGTTGGGCCCTCGCATGGCGCAGATTGTGACCCGGTTATCATAAAGACATGGTCTTCGTGTGATTTGGGCTTGAATGAAGGGTGCAGTTTGAGCCATGTTTGCCTTTTCTGGTCCCATTTTTCTATCGATTTTTCTATGGTGTAGCTGAGACTTGGGTCGTCATAAAAAGTGGAGATGGGTGGGTCGTACTGTAGTTTAGAGACTGAGTTGGGTTGGCTACATTTGCATGAATCGGATTTCGTTCGAGAAAGAGTTGATAGGTAGAAGCAGGCCCAGAGGGACAATAATGCCAATACAGCTCCTGCGAGGAAGGCTGAGGGCCGTTCAAGGGTGCAAATGGACTGCTTTCGCGAGCCAATCTGTGAGAATACCACCATGAATACCTATACTGAGAATTGCTTTACTTCTTCGAATGTCAAAGTTTTATCAATAAAATCTAGGGACATTTATGTTTTAGAGTTAGCAAGGACCAAAAAATGTTAACTTCACTTGGACATTGAATCCGAATAAGGAGGCTGCATATATGTGCGGAGCCAGTGAGGGAGTCTGGTGTAAAATATTAGCTCATGGCCCAATAATGTATTAACCCAAGGCGCCTTTAATTCACACTCCTTATTTTTATTTTTATCTTTCACTAGTTCAGTGATCTTTTAACGTTTTTAGGTTATGTCCGTCATATACTCCATTTTTTAGTAGGACAATAAAATGTTAAATTGCCATTATGGGTTGTGGACTTGCGGACCGACACATTTGATTGACATCTAGTGACGAAACGTTAACTACATACACATAGTCTTGTGTATTGATCATTCTAGACACGTCATGACAAGGGGTCGGGCCGTCAGCTAAGGCTACTTATAGCAATGCTAAATCAATGGGAGTGATTTTGGAAGGTGCTTCGAAATGGGTTGTGCTAGAACGATGGTCAATGACGCTCCAGGCCTCGGCTCCCCCTTAAATATCACTTTAGTCGCACACTCGATCGATTGGTTTATATTCTCTTCTTAATAGCTAGCTTAACGCTGCTAACGATTAATTTGGATCATTTAAATCTTTGAGCTTGGGCCAGAAATAAGTTAATGGCCAGTATAAGTTGCGTATATGGACTCATTTAAGTTTAAGGCCAGGACCGGGCCTATAGTAATTCGTTTTAATAGTAGATACTTATTTGTGTCCATAATATATTTCAACGTATCTTAAAAAGGTCTACATTCTAATAGCCCAGTCAACACATCTATCCCATCCTAAAGTCCTAAACCGATTAAAATAAGACCAACATGAAGATGCCTACTTGTGTTCAATATCATTAAAAAAAAATCTTCACTGTCGTTACCAGTAACAGTTGACATTCAAATAAATTAATGTGCAACTGGTTATTTTCTAAACTAGACTAGATGATAGATTAATTAAACAACTAAGTTTTTATACGTTATAGAACTAAAATGGACATAAGCAAAATAGTAGGGGTGTCAATTTCATTACTTTTACATCTAGCGTGTTCTTGTATGAAGACTGTACCACGTTCATGCTGTCGATCCAAAATGGTGGAAATATGTCGTGTTTCTATAGAAAATATGATTTATACGAAACATTTGAAAGTGAAAGATGCAAAATTATAAAGATTTACATAATGGTTGCAAACACTTTAAAATAAGCACCTGCCCATGTCCTTATTTAAAAAGTGCTTATTCAGTCAAAAAATGCAAATAAGCAAGTAAGCACTCAAAGTACTCTAAAAAACACAAGCTAGTTCAATGACACAACGCAACTCGCTAAAAGTCAATATACTACTCCATATGTGTGCATCTCTTCCATTTTTTTAAAAAATTTTCACAATCGACAACATATCACAACCACTAAAACATATACAAAAACCGAGCAATGAAACCAATAAGCATATATACCTCTTGAACTGCCTAACAGGACTACTCATCCCACACTCGGAACTCTCCCCCCCCCCCCCCCCCCCAAACAAACCTTCATCATCGGCAACGAATTCCCAACAATCTGTTCCATTGACTCGTACCACTCGTACCACCCGATCCCATAACCATCCTATGTCTCTCCAACTTATACCTCTTCTTTAAATTATCCACCTTATTTTTACACTGCTCCACACTTTTCCTCGTCTTCTCGCTACGTTCGCTTACAATCGCCGCTACTTCTTCCCAATCCCAAAACTACCAACCAAAACCACCAACCGAAACTACCTAGCCAACCGAAACAACCCAACCACCAGAAAGGTGGTGGCTATTTCTTGATATGGCGGCAGTTATAGATGCGGCTGTAGATGATGGTTTAGAAAGAGAGAAGAGAGAAATGAAATTAGGTTTGTGTGGAAAACTAGAAGGGGGGTTGAATAGTTTACCGCTTTTTAATGTCATATTTAACTTGAATATCTTTTACGTTTGCTTAAAGATATAAACACAACATTATATGTTTGATTCTTTGAAAAGCTTTTTATGTAAATAACAATTCTAACTTTACTAGTTTCATACATTGAAAAGCTTTACTTGTGATGATCCTAACTTTGCTTGTTTAGTTATTTGAAAAGCTTTACTTTTGTTTGAAGATACAAACACATTTTACTTGTTTAGTTCTTTGAAAAGCTTTATATGCAACTAGCAATTCTAACTAAAGAACAACATGTAATAAGCAAAGATAAAGAAAGAAACGATCAAACCACAACACGATTGTTTATCGTAGTTCGGCTACAAGGACTCTTTTTCCTTACCCTACATCCACGCCCCGAGTTTCCAACTCGAGAGTTATAAGCACTAATCAACAAGCTCCTTTCACCGGCGGAGAAAACCTTTACAACGTCGCTTACACTTTTACCGACACTAAGCTAGATGTCGAGTTCTTTTACACGGGTACAACCACTCCCATCATTGCTTACACTTTTATCGACACTAAGCTAGATGTCGAGTTCTTTACCAAGGGTACAACCACTCCCGTTAGTTCTTTTACAAGGGTACAACAACTCCCGACACACTACGTATTTTGAGGCCTAAAATACTAACCAATCACTTCTACATACATGACACAAATAAAGCATAAACTACCAAAGCTTATGCATGACTAAGCTACCAAGACTTGCAACTTTAGAGTTGAAGCTTGTAACTTCTTGAATGATCTTGTGAAGACCCTTGCTACATAAGAGAATCACACAAATCAAAATGTTACCGAGTTAGTTGAGAGAGTATGTGAAAATATGTCCTAAAGGGGTGACTCAAAACTAACAAATGGTTTGGTATTTATAGCAAACCATTCTGCAGGTCTGGCGGATCAGGCGGACCCCTCAGAAGGGTTCCGCCTGTGTATCCCCAGGGTACCGCCAGGCTTGCAGTTGGTTTTGCAATAAATCTTCCAAACCAAACAAGGTCACATCACATTACTTCTAGTCAAACACAAGACTTGTAAGAAAGCATAAGGTTAGTCAAACACTCTTTCTTACCATAAATGTATATGGACAAAGCTTACCCTAAATGTGATGTGACATTACTATTTTAAGAAATAAATGTGATGTGACAAGACACTTTCTAATTTAAGAAATAAAAACAATGTTTTGTTTAAAAGGAAATGTAAACCTTAGTTAAACAAGACTTAAACACTTAAAGTGATGATTTACTTATAGCTAAACTTCATACTTTGTCATTAACAAAACTTAGCAAAGATCGTAAAATATAAATAACGTTTTTAGGCGATATTTGTATTAACAATCTCCCCCATTTTGTTGATGACAAAACATAAACTTTATTTATAAGTAAGTCACTAGTTTTAGTGTTAAGTCTTATAAAGTTAGTATAAAAACTTGTTTTTGCAAAGATGAGGTGATAAGCACAAGTTTATATAAATTCTCCCCCTTTTTGTCGAAACAAAAAGAAGAGTAGCGAAGCGGAAGTATGTACTTGCTCCCCCTTGGACGATACTCCCCCTAAATGGAGTGCCAAAAGAGGAGATATGGATTTTGAACCTACAAGAAAAAGGTTAGTTGCCGCACAAGACAAGTCATGAAAGCATTTCATGTCTAAAACACAACTAAGAGTTGTGAAGCGGAATAATGCAATACTCATGCTCCCCCTTGAATATTACTCCCCTAAATGGAGTATCAAGGAAAGGAAAGAAAACATGGAAAATGATCCTACAAAAAGAAAGTTAGTTTCTAAAACACAAGATATACAAGTTACCAAAACAAGGTATAGTGCAATCACAATACTTTAAATGGTCAACAAACAAAGCATATCTCATAGTAGGATAAAATTAATTTCATGTAAAATTTGACTTTTAGGAAGTCGAAAACGAGAAATGATGTGAATAACATCCTACTTCTAAAAATAAAAGACCAAATAAAAAGAAACTAAGAATATAAAAATCCTACATCTATAAAAAGGAAACCATCACTTTCCTTAATGAGAAACATTCTTCCAAAACAAGGGTAAGGTTGTTTGAGAATAAAAGTAGGTGGTGGAGGATGTAGCGGGTTTCATTTTGAATGTTGTGGGGGTGACACGGTTTTGGTTTGTTTGTTTAAATGGTGAAACATTTTCCAAAAGAAACGGTTTTGTTTCATTTTGGAGACTCTAAACTTGAGGTGGTGTTGGTGCTCTAAACTTGGTTTGTTGGTTTTAATGAGCAACACTTTCCAAAAGAAACAGTTTTGTTTCATTTTAGAGACTCAAAACTTGAGATGTTCCACAATGTGGTTTAGGATAAACCTCATTTCATTGTTTAGAGGATCATGAATGTCTTTGTAGATAAGATGAGACAACAATGGTTTTGGGTGGTGATATTCTTGTTGTGGTGTTTGGTTGTGGTCAAAAGACTCATTTTGGTCAAGCAATGACTGTGGTTTTTCATTCGTGAAAGGTGGTGGTTTTGTTGGTCTTGATGGAAGATCATTGAGATGCTTCTATTTTCTTATACGAAGAAAATAGAGATTCAAAGTGTTGGGAAGGTTCATGTGGTGGTGGTAGTTGAACAAAGTGACAAAGGCTTGGTTTTCCGGATGGATTACCATAAAGGTTTTTGTAAATGGGGTGAAACACAAATGATTGTTGGAGTAGCAAGATTTGAGGAAATCTTGAATAGTGGTCATGTTGATGTTGCAAGGTATTGAATATGGTGTTGAGGTAGTAAGGTTAAGGAAGTCTTGGATAGGTGAAGAAATGTCAAGTGATAAGCTTGATTTGATGGTTTTGTTGAAGCAACAAGGTTTAACACTAATCCTAGTGGTTTTAGCTTGATGATTCGGATGAGGTGTTTTGATTGAGTCATCTCAAATCTTTGGTTTGCAAGAGTTTTGAGATTGAGAGAGGTAATGGTGTTGGTGTGGGTTTTGGGGTATTCTAAAGTGATTAAATTTAGAAAGAATTGTGGGAAGGAGTGTTTGGATTTGATGTGTTCCATACCAAGATTGAAGTTTGAAATGATTTGATGTCAATCCAATGGAATTAGGTGGAGTGAAAGATCAACAAAAGCACTCAATGCTTTGTGATCATGGGATGTGATTTGGTTGAAAATGTTTTAATGGTTTGAAGGATCCTTTAAAAGGGTTCCTTGGGTTAGTTATGTTTGAATTTGAATTTTTGGAGGGAAGTGACTTCCTAATTGTTTTAGTGAGTGAGAGTTGTCCTAATATGGTTATTGGAGGTAATGGAAGATGTTTCTCACTAAAGAAAATGGTTTGACACTTTACAAGTTTTGAACTTAAGAAAAATGACAAAAATTTTCTGCAGGTGTCTGGCGGAACCCTCGCGGTACACAGGCGGAACCCATTTGAGGGTACCGTCTGGTCCGTTGGGCCAATTCTGGGTTTCCCATAAAATACACTGGCGGAACCCAATTTTGGGTACCGTCAGATCCGCCAGGGCTGAAAAATAATGCAGTCCGCGATTTTGACCTGCGAGAAGATTTTCAAAATTTTTGAAAACTCCTAAAATCAAAAAGATAATGCATTTCTGGTTTGGCAATGCAAAAATTAGACACGTAAACACACATATCATAGGACTTTGACCTTGGGGTCGAGGATTTCACTATACTTAGTAAGAATTGCCATAAGCATAAAAAAAATGACAAACACCTTAAACATTGTCATTATGCATAAAGGCTCATACAAACATAATCCGACAAACGTAATAAAGCATGAACGTGAAAAACAATACAAATCACATAGTTTAACACATACAAGGTTCTAAAACCTTCATAAGCCAAACACTCTTTAATCAAGATTCTCACAACCAATCTATCTTCTTATAGAGCTTGCTTAAGTACCTTCCAAAGCACTTGAAAATTCCTTTGGTTCGTTTAAACTCTTCGGATGCATTGTCAATGACGGGGAGTTCTTGAAGGTAGTCTAAAGGAGGTAACTTAGAGCTAGGAAGTTTATTGTCCTTGCTTATGTTGGATGATGATGATGATGGTGTAGGTGAGCGAGTACGTTTGCCCTTACCTTTGAAAACTCGTTTATCACTTAGAGGGACGAGGATGTGGGGAACGAGAGAATAGTCAAGGCACATTCCATTGTTGTTAGGAGGAATGGGTGAGATTGCTCTAAAGAGGCGGGTGAGAAGCATTCCATAAGGAAGAGCGGTTGTTCCTACCAAAGGTATGTCGGCCATTCTTTTGGTGAGGTAATAGACTTAGTTAAAAGGTTGACCGGTGGAAATGCTATAGAGCATGTAGCTAAGACATGTGTTGACATGATCTCTATTTCCTATGGAACTTATAGCGTTGGCTCTAAGAATCTCTTTCCATTTCTTAAATTGTGGTTTGAGCTCATTGATTTTCGTACCAAAATGGTCCTTATCTACCTCTTTACCCGATCGATTCTTCCTAGTTGTTGAGGTTCTAACAAATAGATGCTCATGAATTGCTTATTTATTCACAAGAAGATTGTCATATAGATGAAAACGCTCAATAGAGTCAAGACTAGAAAGAGACCAATTATTCGTGTAGAGACATGTACCAATATTGGGGACACCAAGAATTGTTGCAAAATCTTTCAAGGATATGATGTTTGGTATTTGATTGGTTTTAAAGGTTAGTGAGAATTCACCATCGTCATCAAAGTAAAGGGTTAAGGTTGCATAGAATTCTAAAATGAACCTAGAACAAATAGGCTCGTCGATTTCTAAGAGACACTCAAAGTTGATTGTGGCAAGTTCCGTGTAGAGGTTTGTACCTTCTAAGAAGAATGGATCAATGGTTCTACCCTTATGGACATATCGTTTTTCTAAGGCTTTGAAGACAACGATTTGAGTTTAAGTAAGACCTTTGGTTTTGTGGTGTTTGGGTAGGTACTTGATGGAGTCCTTGTGGTTGTAGTGAGTTAGAGGAGGCATGATGATTCCTAGAAAATCAAAATTTCACATTTTAGTCTAAGTAAACGACTATTGTAATGTGTATGTTCTAGTGTGTGCCTATATGAAAACAATGTGGAGGTGCGGTTAACTTGACTCATTTTGATGCTTAAAAATGTTTTATAATGCAAGTGATGTTTCAATGACGTTTTTCATTTGTTTTAACAATGTGGTGAACGGTGGTAAAGTATGGTTGACGACCGAGAGTGGATATGTGAAATGAGGTGGTGATTGCTTGACAACACTTAAAGCTTGGATATCTTCTTTGTGTTCTTCACTTGCTAGAAAGTGGAAGAGACGCATTTCATAATGAAATTCACTTGACTTTTGACGACATAGACAAATATGTTAATGAGAGTATGGATATGACAATTGCCTTTTGTTTCAAAGAGCGACACAAAGGTGAACATAGGTTTATGTATCATGAAAGGTGGTTTAATCTTAATAGGTTAGGTTATAGTGGGGATGACACACTTGTTTGGTTACATTGTGGAATCTTCTTGTGAAGATGACTAGGTGGAGTTATTGGTGAAGATGATATTGACTCTTTGTTTCTTTGAGGGCATGGAAATGGTGGATGACTCGATATTGATAGGACAAAAGATAATTCGGTTTCTCATTTCACATTGGTTGTTTGAGGTTTGAGTGATGAAAGGTTATGAGGAAGATGCTTGAAGTTTTGCTCATTTTGTGAATCACATGGGCTGAGATATATTACAAGGTGAATGTGATGATATGATGGTGTAAGAACAAGTGAATGATTAAGTTAAGAGGGTGTTTGGTTTTGAAATTAAAAATAAAACATCATGTGGCTTTGGCGGACCAGGCGGAACCAAAAAGAGGGTTCCGCCCGTATGGTCTGAGGGTACCGTGGGAGCTGCAGGGAAAAATTCAAAAGGGATTGTCTTGATTTTTGTGGTTTTATCCTAATGTTCAAAACTAAGGCTTTTAGGTCTTATGAGTCCTTGACTAAGCCTATGGATGATGAATGCTTCTCATTCAAGAGGTTTTGTGAAAACGTTGATAGAATGGTTAACGTATAAGACTTTCTTAGTTAAGATGTTCCTCAATGAACATTTTTACCAAGACAATGATGATGGATCACAATATGTCAATAAAGAACATAATGGATTGAATTGTCGCTGAAGTCGATGCTTCCTTTATTGAAGGGATAACAATGTTGATGAGATAAATTCCGTTGTTGACACGAATTTACTTGTTCAAGCGAAGCTTGTTGATGTGCTTCTCCATCCGAAACTAATTTGAGAACCTTACGTGTTTTGGAGAATCATTGGGTAAGTAAGTATAAAAGTGCAAGTACCACTTGTGCTTATCTTATCAACTTATTGCCGGCATAATTCCATTTGGCATACACTATGGTTTCTATTCCCGTTCTTTTGGGATACCATAATCCTAGTTGTGTAGTACCTTATGATGTATCCAAATAGGCTCAACTAAAGAGTTGTTTAAGGATCTTATTTAACACGAGCACATAGACAAAAGCTAAACATAATGTTGAATCTAATTGTTATGAGAACAAGTAGTCTTCCAAACATTTCTCTACGTTTAGTTTTACCTACGGATTTACTAATCTCATTCTTTCATCAATAACTTAACCATTGAGAACAAGAGAGTAACTAGGAATGTCTTTAAGTTAAAATCCCTTACTTTTGGGGCTTGCTTTTATTATCAGAAAGTCTTTCAAATATTGACACTATACTCACTTGATTACTTTGAAGTATCTATTTTGTTTCGCTAGTTGTTTTACTCTAAATTTCAAAAAAAAATTTTGTTGAATTTGTTTAGACACAACTATGACCTATAAATCAAGTTTTATAACTTATGTCAATTTTACTTGATTCAATGTTTGACTCAAGGTGAGAAGATGTTATTTTGTACTTTTATTCCATGCTTGTCTTGCCATCATTGGACTTTCGACTAAGTCATCATCTACCAAAGATGATATCTTAGAAGGAGGAGATCACTCGTCAAATGTTATATTCAACGACTCCTCGACTCTTTGGGTTTTCTTACTTAAGACACTATGAACTTTATTTGTTTTGAAAAAGTCCAAGAGGTACAACATCATAAGACTATGTGTCACATTTGATGTGTAAATCCTAGATGTTGAAAACTCATTTTCTTTCACACATCTTAATATATGCTAATGTGATTTATTTCACCTTGTGTGTTTTATGTGAGATTATCATAAAGGAGTGATTGAAGAAAAACACAATTAAAGACTCAAAGTATGGTGTTTGAGAAAGTTGTTTAACAAAGGTTTGTTTTGCAAGCATCACAAAAGTGTTAGACATTTTAACACTTAGGAAATTCTTAGTTAGCTCACTTGTAAGCAAGAGTTGAGTGAGACTCACTCAAGAGTTTCTCGTGTTTATCTCTTGATGGTTAAAGAACCAAAACACCTTATATCTTCTACTAATACTAATGACGAAATTCCTTGTTACATAGAATCTAATCTTAGTTATTACTAATAGCAAGTAAACACTTTTAGAGTATTACTAATAACACATATTCCAACACATAATGCTAGAAACAAAAAACAATCAAAGTCGAGTTGAAGTAATGTGTACCTTTTAAATTGCATAGAGATGCTATCAAGAGGATAAATACTACGCGTAAAATCTTGGTTTGATGACACGCTTTGAAACTCAATAACTCATGTATCCAAGAAGGTTAGATAATCATATAAAAACATAGAGAATGATAATCCTAATCCTTTTATCATGAGTTTCTATTAGAGATTGAATTATCTCTAAATCTTTCTTCTAGGTTTAACAAATTTTACTTGCTTTGTTTTATTAGTTGATGGTGCTCTTGAGTTAAGTCCTAATCCGGTTTTGTCATTAAACTACCTTTGACTCCTCAACAATCTTTCAAGAGATTTTGAGCTTTCATCAAATTTACTAATAATTTTCCTTTCTCATTTTACTTTTTAATCTTATGTTTGTAATCTAGACACAATTTACATTCTAGATCAATTTAAACATAACTCTCAATTCTAGACATTTTATCTTCTAACAAGATTTCCTTTTCAAAGATATTCTTAAAAGATTTTGAAGACTCATTCTTGAAGATAGTTTTTAGGTCCATGTTGCATAACCGTTTAGATTCATTTTCTAATTTAGAAAACTCTAGGATAAATTTATCAATGCAAAAGTGTTTGGTTTCAAAATGTACCTTGCTTTGATGTTTTATCTAGTTGAGAATCACAAACCGGATGGTTGGCTTCATCTTCATCCGTGTTATTCCATGAATCGTAAGCAAGTCCACAAAGAGCTCGACATGAATAATCATCTTCACTTACACCTTCTTTTAAAACATTTAAAACTAGTAGTACATGTATTTATCTCAACTAAATGTCTATCTATTAATATTTCTAAGACTTCTAATTCATATGTGAGATCAAATTGATCATCTTTGACTTGACATATTTCTTGATGAAAGTTTAACATATTTTTCCAAATATCATTAGCCGTTTGACAAAAATACATTCTTTTATATTTGGTACTAAAGCTTTAAAAATCATTGTTTTAGCTTTAGTAATTTTATCAAGTTCAAGATAATTATCTTGATTTTCAAAACTTGTTTTCTTTGGTTTGAAATCACCAAAAGAAATAATATGCCAAAGATCTTGATCAATTGATTTCACATAGTTTTCAAAATTACTTTTCCATTTAAGTAAGTTTTCTTTTTCAAATAGCGGTGGGTTTTGAATAGGTTGCCCTTCTTTGAGATTTTCAAAATCCATGGATCGATCCAAGTTTTAAAATACATTCTATTTTAAAGATCTTGAGTAACGTAGCTCCTGATGCCAATTGTGAAAAACTAGAAGGGGGGTTGAATAGTTTACCGCTTTTTAATGTCATATTTAACTTGAATATCTTTTACGTTTGCTTAAAGATATAAACACAACATTATATATTTGATTCTTTGAAAAGCTTTTTATGTAAATAACAATTCTAACTTTACTAGTTTCATACATTGAAAAGCTTGGCTTGTGATGATCCTAACTTTGCTTGATTAGTTATTTGAAAAGCTTTACTTTTGTTTGAAGATACAAACACATCTTTACTTGTTTAGTTCTTTGAAAAGCTTTATATGTAACTAGCAATTCTAACTAAAGAACAACATGTAATAAGCAAAGATAAAGAAAGAAACGATCAAACCACAACACGATTGTTTATCGTGGTTCGGCTACAAGGACTCTTTTTCCTTACCCTACATCCACGCCCCGAGTTTCCAACTCGAGAGTTATAAGCACTAATCAACAAGCTCCTTTCACCAGCGGAGAAAACCTTTACAACGTCGCTTACACTTTTACCGACACTAAGCTAGATGTCGAGTTCTTTTACACGGGTACAACCACTCTCATCGTTGCTTACACTTTTACCGACACTAAGCTAGATGTCGAGTTCTTTACCAAGGGTACAACCACTCCCGTTAGTTCTTTTACAAGGGTACAACAACTCCCGACACACTACGTATTTTGAGGCCTAAAATACTAACCAATCACTTCTACATACATGACACAAATAAAGCATAAACTACCAAAGCTTATGCATGACCAAGCTACCAAGACTTGCAACTTTAGAGTTGAAGCTTGTAACTTCTTGAATGATCTTGTGAAGACCCTTGCTACATAAGAGAATCACACAAATCAAAATGTTACTGAGTTAGTTGAGAGAGTATGTGAAAATATGTCCTAAAGAGGTGACTCAAAACTAACAAATGGTTTGGTATTTATAGCAAACCATTCTGCAGGTCTGGCGGATCAGGCGGACCCCTCAGAAGGGTTCCGCCCGTGTATCCCCAGGGTACCGCCAGGCTTGCAGTTGGTTTTTGCAATAAATCTTCCAAACCAAACAAGGTCACATCACATTACTTCTAGTCAAACACAAGACTTGTAAGAAAGCATAAGGTTAGTCAAACACTCTTTCTTACCATAAATGTATATGGACAAAGCCTACCCTAAATGTGATGTGACATTACTATTTTAAGAAATAAATGTGATGTGACAAGACACTTTCTAATTTAAGAAATAAAAACAATGTTTTGTTTAAAAGGAAATGTAAATTTTAGTTAAACAAGACTTAAACACTTAAAGTGATGATTTACTTATAGCTAAACTTCATACTTTGTCATTAACAAAACTTAGCAAAGATCGTAAAATATAAATAACGTTTTTAGGCGATATTTGTATTAACAGTTTGTGTTTGTGTGGAGAGGGGGACTTTTATATGCTTAGGTTATTGTGTTTCCTAACATGTTCCAACAATCCTTTTGACACTCCCATAGTCCGGCAATGTTTCCTAACATTTTCCCTTGTTCATCAATGTTTCCTAAATCGTTTCCTAACAGAGAATACGTCAACTTTCTTTTCCTTTGCATTGAATACTTTCCTTAGTACATTCATCAATGTTATATATTACAATCATGGGTGAATGAGCTTTAAGAATATTACAAACTCTCATATTACATATCTCATTTAAATTATTTCAAGTAAACGCATGATATCTTGACAGTTTCATATACATAAGTTTAGCATATAAAGGCAAACCATTGTAGTTTAGTTCTCGATCAAAGTCATAGTTTGTAAATCGCCAAGTTAGTTGACGCAAAATGCAATTATGAATCATAGGTTGGTATTCAACTCAACTGAAAACCTGGATGACATTCATTCACACATAGCATCTATCAAGATCTTAGAATCACGGACTATAGACATGAAATTAAAGTTTTGATCAAATACAACATACCAATTCAATTGACATACATAGATAATTACAAAGAAGGCACATATTGTTGGGAATTCTGTGAAGTCAGAATTCTGCTGCTATTTCTGCTGAACAGATTCTACTGAAGAGTTGGTTTCTGCTGAAGCAGTGTATCTGCTGAAGACATAGTTCAGCTTTATTAGTTTCTGCGGATATAGTATTTCCATGTTTTATGTAATGTAGTTTGGATATGCATGAGTTTATTTAGGAAGTGATAATGCATATCTTTTAGAAGGTTTAGAATATACGTTTCTTGAGAAACGGTTTAGGGTTCCTTGAGTATAAAAGGAACACACGGTTTATGTATTGAATAATTTTTAGAAAATTCTTATTATAATTAAAAGATCCATAGAGGATCAAGAGTTCTTAGTAAAAAGCTTGTGTTTTGATTCCGCTTTATAAATACAAGTTGCAGAGATTGTCTATTAGTGTGTTATTGATTACAGTAACATTGCTAACGATTCTAGAGTGCTCAAGAAGATCTATCAAGGTCTCAATCTCAACAAGTGGTATCAGAGCCTCGAGAGAGTCTCTGCCATACTAAGAATCACAAATCTTACACCTTTACAATCCAAACAAATAAACAAACATGCCTGGATCAGATGATGATGTAGATACAACCCAAAACATTAACACCACTTCTCTTCAACAACTCAATCTCTCCAACAGTAATGCTAAGTTTCCATATTTGAAGAATGCAGAGGATTATCATCTGTGGTCCATGAAGATGCAGAACTGGATCACAAACATTGATTGGAATCTGTGGGAGGTTGTTAAGAAAAGGAATAGTCTGAAGAAGCATGTTACAGATGCTGATGGAGTTGTTACTATTGTAGGACCCAAGACTGCTGAAGTGATTCTGGCTGTGCAGAGGGAGAGTAAAGTCAGAACTATTTTGCTTCAAGCTATACCAGATGACCATATGGGTGACTTCCATTTTATGGAGGATGCCAAGGATATTTGGATGGCTATAAAAGCAAGATTTGGTGGGAATGAGGAATCAAGAAGGCTGCAGAAGTCTCTGCTGAAGCAAAAGTTCCAAGAATTTCAGATATCTGAAGAAGAGGGTATTCATAAGGGTTATGACAGGTTTCATCGAATATTGAGTCAACTTAATCAGTTGAAGGCTAGACCCGACAATGAAGACTGCAATTCTAAATTTCTGAGATCTCTACCGCCATCTTGGTTACAAGTTTGTATTGCTCTCAAGACCAAAGGTGGGTTGGACATGATGTCTTTTGATGACCTCTACAATAGGCTTAAATCACTTGAGCCTGATGTTAGAAGTCCCATTCGTCCATCCACTCATTCTGCATTTGTTGGTGCCTCTACTAAACCTGTGCATCAAGCCTCAAGTTCATATTCATCAGGAGCATCTTCTCAAACTTATAATCAAACTGCTCCTAAATCAAAATCAAGTAGTGTGTTGGAGGATCTTATTCATTCATTTGTGGCTGAATATGAACCTCAACAGTTTATTGCTTATGAGGACTTTGAACAGGTAGATCCATTGGAAATGGAGGAGATGCACTTGAAATGGGAGCTTGCAATGATCTCAATGAACATCAGAAGGTTTGAAGCCAAGTCTGGAAGAAAGTTTGGTTTTAATGGCAAAGAAGCAGCAAGGTTTGATAGAAGGAAGGTTAAATGCTACACTTGTGGTCAAGTGGGACATTTTTCAAGGGAATGTAAAGATAGAAAGGCTGGAGATGAAGTTAGATATGGTTCTTATCCATTGGAAGCAGGGAATAACAAGACTGTACCTTCAAAGGCTATGGTGACTCTGGATCACCAAATTGATTGGGCTGATCATGAACCTGCTGGAGAGGAAGCTGCTACTTCTTCACAATTGAATCTGCTGGCATTCACACCTTCAGAAGACAAGAAGGAGCAAGTCTCCTTGATGGGAATCTCTCAGGTAACCAACTGTGTGTTTGGATGTAGTGTAAGATACAATGAGCTTAAACAAGAGTTAGAAGAATTGAAACCAAAGTACAATGAGTGTTATATAGAGGTAGAGTCTTATAAAATGGCTTTAAAAACAGTAGAAAAACAAAAAGTATGGTTTCAAAAGAATCAAGTTAAATATGATGAAAAAATAAGAGTTCTAGAAAGTGATTTAGAGGTTGCTAAGATAGACTTAAAACGTACTAAAAAAGAGAAGTCTGATTTAGAAAAAGAAAAACAAGAGTTACAAGCTAAATTAGACAAAGAAATAGCTAGAAATAAACAATGGTTAATATCAGGTGATAATCTAGCTAGGGAACTTTATGGTAGTCAGGCTGTGAACTCTAAAATAGGTTTGGGATTTCAAAAATATGTTGGTTTAGAGGCTAAAGATGACCTAGGTAAATCCACACCTGCTGGATTAGCTAACTTTGTCAAAGAAGGTAACTTACATGCTGTCCCTGGACCTATAAGAGGGGAACATATGCCTATTGACCTATCCATACCTAGTGACTTTGATGGATCACACCATCTCTATGGCAAAAGGTCAACTGACTTGCAAGACCCTATTGTGAAATCTAATGACTCTGTCTCTTGTTGTAACAGTGACAAGTCTTCTGTTGAAGGGTCTACCTCATTTGCTAGATGTGATTCAAGTGAGAAGTCGGACCTGCCCAAGACCACACAAAAGACATCACCCAAGACTCCCCACAAGCCTTCTAGAGTTGCTGCTGATAACAAGACAGTTTCTACTGAAGACTTGTTTTTTAATTCTTTGCATAATAATACTTTTAGTTTTGTTAAAAACAATTCTGTTTGTCATGGTGATTTGAATACTTTTTCATGTTATGGAAATTCTTTTGGTTTGCATAAATCTTCTAAAAAGAAGAAGTGTTTTGTGTGTGGAAGTAAATATCACTTGATTAAGGATTGTACATATCATGAGCAAAGAGTGGGTGCATGTATTAGTCAAAGAAAAACTAGGCAAATGTGGAAAAATGTTAGTGAAATACCATCTTTTGTTCCACATCAGCAGAAACCTAATTCTGCTGAATCTCATTTTTCATGGAGAAGAACCAGTACTAGACCATATGTTCGACCCACTAGTTCTTTCTTTTATAATGGTTATTGGCCTAATCACTTTGACTCAATGTGTAATGGTGGTGGGAAATGGAATACTGCTGTGAAGCCCTCAGCAGGTTGTTCTTGGACTAAGAAGGGACCTAATATGCATTACAGGCCCAAGAACAATGGTGGATCTAAAACATCTACATGGCCAGTTACTAATGATCCACAAGGCAGGCTCAAGTCAGCAATGACTTGAGTCTCCAATGTGTACTAATTTTGTAAATTTTGTTGTTGTTGTAGGAACATCCTTTGAAAAGTACTGAAGTTGGTATTGTTGATAGTGGTTGTTCAAGAAGTATGTCAGGGAACAAGGATAAGATGCATGACTTTGAACCCATTGATGGAGGAGGCACTGTAACCTTTGGAGGTGGAGATGGCAAAATAACAGGGAAAGGAACCATAAAGACACCCTTGTTAGACTTTGAAAATGTCTACTATGTGAAGGAACTGGAGCATTTTAATCTTATCTCAGTATCACAAATTTGTGACACTAAGCATAAGGTTTTCTTCTCTGAAGATGAGTGTCTTGTACTTTCCAAGGACTTCAAACTCCCAAAAGACACAACTGTATTGCTGAGAGTTCCTAGAACCTTCAACTTATACACATTCAATCTGAATGATGTTCAGCCTGAAGGTGATCTAACATGTTTGGTAGCCAAAGCTTCCCTGGATGAATCTAATAAATGGCATAGAAGAATGGCTCATGTAAATTTCAAGACCATTAACAAGTTATCCAAACTTGGTCTTGTTAAGGGCCTTCCTTCTAAACTCTTCACCAATGAACACAATTGTATTGCTTGCAACAAAGGGAAACAACACAGAGCCTCTTACAAACAAGTCCAAGCAGTGAGCTCCATTTCAGAACCTCTTCAGTTGCTGCACATGGATCTCTTTGGTCCAACCCCCATTAGAAGTATTGATCACAAGTACTTCTGCCTGGTTATTACAGATGACTATAGCAGGTTTTGCTGGGTGTTCTTTCTCAAAACTAAGGATGAAACAACTCCAATTCTGAAAGAATTCATTCTCTTAGTTGAGAATCAGCTGAATAAAAAGGTTAAAGGAATTAGGTGTGACAATGGTACAGAATTCAAAAATGTGGTCTTCATAGAATTCTGTAAGTCTAAAGGGATTAGAAGGGACTATAGTACTCCAAGAACTCCACAACAAAATGGAGTTGCTGAAAGGAAAAATAGAACCCTCATTGAGGCTGCAAGATCAATGCTTGCAGACTCTAAACTCCCCACCATGTTCTGGACTGAAGCAGTCAGTACTGCATGCCATGTCTTGAACAGGGTATCCATCACTAGACTACATGTCAAGACACCTTATGAACTTCTCACTGGGAAAGTTCCACACATTCATTACCTTAAGCCTTTTGGATGCAAGGTGACTATTCTGAATACTGCTGATATACTGGGTAAATTTGATGGGAAAGCTGATGAGGGATATATAATTGGGTATTCAGCTCATAGCAAGGCCTACAGAGTGTATAATCTGAATGATAAAAAGATTGAAGAGACCCTTAATCTGAGGTTTCTTGAAGATCAGCCTAATATTCAGGGACAAGGCCATTCTTGGTATTTTGACCTAGATTATTTGACTGACTATTTGGGTTATACTAGGCATGTTTCTAATCCTGATGCAGGTGCCAAAGATTCAAATTCTAACCCTGCAGGTTTCATGGATGATGACTCAGAATGTGAGTCTGAGCCAGAAGAGAATACTTTTGTTGTACCATCTTTTCCACCTAACCATTTTGTAGGTAATCACTCTGCTGCTGAACAAGATGATGAGTCACATTATGCAGAAGATCTTGCAAGATTGAAGAAGCAGGAACATGCTGCTACTAAGGAAGCTCAGAAACTCAATGACAGGGTTACACAAGAAACTGAGGCTCTCCTACATCAATCAGCACAAGCAGTCAGTGGCAACAAGGATTCTGCTGAAGGCACACCTCTTTCCACTGATGATGTCCAAGATGCTGATTTTGCTGCTGTTCAATCTCCCATCTCTACTGAAGTCCCATCTCTACTGAAGTCCCCTATCAAAGATTATTGGTGATCCTAATGACCCTGTTCGAACAAGAAGCACTGTCACAAATACCAAATATGGAGAAGTTGCTTTCATCTCTTATGTCTACAATCAAAAGAGGAACAATCACGCAGACTTCAAACATTGTTTATTTGCATGCTTTCTTTCTCAAATTGAACCAACTAGTGTTCCTCAAGCACTGGTTGATTCAAGTTGGCTTGAGGCTATGCAAGAAGAGATGCTGCAATTCAAGAATCAGCAGGTTTGGATTCTAGTTCCTCTTCCTGATGGGAAATATGCCATTGGGACTAAATGGATTTTGAAGAATAAAAGAGATGCCAGGGGTATTGTGGTAAAGAACAAAGCAAGACTAGTGACTCAAGGTTTTAGACAAGAGGAAGGCATTGACTATGATGAGGTCTTTGCACCTGTGGCCAGAGTTGAAGCAATTCGAATATTTTTGGCCTATGCCTCTTATATGGGCTTTATGGTCTATCAGATGGATGTTAAAGGTGCTTTCTTGTATGGAGAGATTGAAGAGGAGGTTTATGTGACTCAACCCAAGGGATTTGAAGACCCTGATCATCCTGAGTATGTGTACAAAGTTGTTAAAGCTCTCTATGGACTGCATCAAGCTCCCAGAGCTTGGTATGCTAGACTCTCCACATTTCTGCTGAAGAATGGATACAGAAGAGGTACCATTGACAAGACTTTATTCCTGAAGAAAGATTCTAGGGATATTATACTTGTGCAGGTGTATGTGGATGACATTATCTTTGGTTCTACCAAAGAAGCCTGGTGTAGAGAGTTTGAGGATTTGATGAAGGGAGAATTTCAGATGAGTGCCATGGGAGAACTCACTTTCTTCCTGGGTTTGCAAGTTCAGCAGAAACCTGATGGTATATTTATACATCAAGAGAAATATGTAAAAGATATGTTGTCCAAGTTTGCTATGGAAAATGTCAGGACTGCCACAACTCCATATGAGGCTCCCAAACCAAAGAACAATCTTACTCCTGATCTTCCTGTAAATGTTCATTTATACAGGTCTATGATTGGTTCTTTGATGTACTTGACTGCCTCAAGACCTGATATTACATTTGCTGTGAGTGCATGTTCAAGACACCAAGTCACTCCACTTACCTCTCATATGAATGCTGTCAAGAAGATTTTTAAGTATCTTAAAGGCCAACCACACTTAGGTCTTTGGTATCCCAAAGAGTCTCCATTTCAGCTAGCAGCTTATAGTGATAGTGACTATGCTGGTGCCAATTTGGATAGAAGATCCACAACTGGAGGTTGTCAATTTCTTGGAAGAAGACTGATTTCTTGGCAATGCAAGAAACAGACCATTGTTGCTACCTCTACTACTGAAGCAGAGTATGTTGCTGCTGCCAATTGTTGTGGACAGGTTCTATGGATTCAGAATCAATTACTGGATTATGGGTACAACTTCATGAATACTACCATTTTCATAGACAATCAAAGTACCATTTGTATTGTTAAAAATCCAGTTTTTCATAATAGAACCAAACATATTGAAATAAGACATCATTTTATAAGGGATGCTTATGAAAAACATTTGGTTAAAGTGGTCAAAATTCACACAGATGAAAATGTGGCAGATTTATTAACCAAGGCATTTGATGGACCAAGGTTTCAATATTTGGTGGTCCATATTGGCATGTTAAACCCTTAACTGCAAAGTTTAAGGGGAGGCATCAGCCTCAGGGGAGGCATATGCCTCAGGGGAGGATGATATCTGTATAAACTTTGTAATTTCTGTAGAAGTTGTATATTTTTATAAATTTCTAACACTAACCCTATAACATTGTGCAAGAAGTTTGGTGTATTTGCTTGTTTGGTGGTTGTGTTGCAGATGATCTGAGTATGAAAGTCCCAAGATAAATGTCACCAAGAGCTAAAGTCAAGGGAATGTGGTCAATATGCTGATTATGGTTTCTACTGATTAATTGAAACATGCTGAAGGTCTGATACATTGAATTAATTCAAAGAAGATCTTTTCATTCATTCATAGAAACAAGTTACAGCTTACATTCGAGATTACAAATGAGTTACAATGACCATTTCTAAGCTATTTGCTAATTCAGTACTACTAGCTTCTATCACTTATTACAAAATACTTGAGGCTATGACAAGTACAATGAAGAAGCTGAAGATGAAAATGGAAAAAGAAGAGAAGGAAGACTGGGAAGATGCTCATGAATTAAAGTCAAGAGAATACTCAAGAACTTTGCCTCATGGTTACATTCCTTAATCACCTACTTCTGCTTCTCCTTTCCCTTACGTGTGATCTCAGACTTCTTGCTCTGTCCAATGTGTTCTTGAAGTGGAAGACCAGGTCCTGGAGCAGGAAGATTCAACACCAAATTCTGTGATGTTGGAAGAGATGGATCCCCAGTACTTGATCTTGGTTGGGATCTCTCTGGAGTGGAAGGAGGGAGAAAGACTGGTTCTTCATGATCTTCCTCTGAAGAGTCTTCATCAGAGGTATAGATGAAGGGAGAGACATGCTCTCTCTCAGCAGGATTGGGTACATTGCTGGAGTAACTCTTCAAATGAGCATTCCACCGTCTTTCTTCTGCATCCCAGCGTTTCTCCAATGCTCTTTCAGAGTCAGAACCTTCCAGCCCCCATGGATATGGTGGCACATCTTCTTCTGCTGACGAAGAAGAGGGATTTGTATCTGACCTTTTTGGGTCTGAAGACATAATTTGGTTGATGAATTGGGGAAAATTGAAATTAGGGTTTGAGAGATAATTTGGGAAATTTGATGAATGAGATGTGTAATTTGGGGTGATTAAATAAGGCAATTTTAGGGGTTACGAAAATTAATGCGAGTTGGGTGGCACAGTAAAATGAAGATATTGACCGAACTATTTTTACCTTTGGTTGATTCTGCTGAAATTTGACTATACTTCAGCAGGTTTGACTTTGGTTGCTGCTGAAGGGTTAATTTTCAAATTAGAAGTTTGGTCAGACTTGGTCAATAAGTTGTTCCGATAATTGTTGACCACGATTGGGGAACTTCCAAATTTAACTCACTCTGCATATCTTTTCGAATCAAAATTATTCGCTTATCACTTCAAATAAACCCATTATTCTTTGGAGTAATTCATAACATTCTCACACACATTAAGTCAAATGGCTCAACTTGAATTGAAGGGCGATCATAACAAATACGCTATTCTAACAACAAAGAAGGGACATGAAGAATTCGATTTGATGGTGGAATTTCTACAAAGGTCGAAGATTCATTATGCTTTGACTTATTGTCCCAATTTGGTGTGTGAATCCTTGGCGAAGCAATTTTGGGCATCTGCTACTAAGAGATCTGCTACAGAGATTGTAGCTGAAATAGATGGTGTAGAATATGTGGTGACAGAAGGGTTGATAAGGACAAAGCTTCAGTTGGATGATGAAAATGGTGTGTATCATTCCAACACTGCAGAGATTCTTGCTGGGTTAAGAGAAGCTGGATATCAAAGTACTGATACATCAAAGTGGCACAAGAATCAATTTTGTCCAAAGTGGAGGTATTTGGTGCATCTGCTGCTTCAATGTATGAGTAACAAGTGTGGTGGATGGAACCAGTTCTCTCTGCAATTGGGTTGTGGTATTGTTTGTCTTTCTAAGGGTGAAACTTATAATTTTTCTAAGTTTATTTTTGAAAATATGCTAGAAAATATAGATAAGGAACAACATAAGTTTCTCATGTACCCTAGATTTTTACAAATAATATTAGACATAACAACTGAAGATACAACACATATACCCATTAAAAGTCTAGGTTCTAAGTTATTTGCCTCAATGAAAACTAATTATACTGGGGAACATCACCCTATGTTGGAAGCTATGTTGCCTCAAGGCAATGCCAATGTAGTTGAGGGTGATAATGCTGGTAATGTGCCTGCTCCTAATGCTGCTGATGATGGTAATCCATCATCTTCTGGTGTTGCTGCTGATGGTAATCCTTCAGTGGTAATGGAGGAAGCGCCAGCTACAACTGCTGAACCTTTACCTGATTCTACTGACTTACCACCATCTATCCCTGTACAAAGTCCTACCATCTCACCAGTTCAGGTTGCTCCAGTTGAGCAAATTCATGAGTTTGATGATGACTTACAAACTTTTGAACCTGATACTAGACTGCCTTCACCCAGTTCAATGGGAGAACAAATTAATGTAGGTTCTCCTAATGTTGTACATGAGTCTGTTTATCCTGCTGAGTTCAATGAAGCTCCACATACCACTGAGCAATCTGCTGGTGGAGCAGAGGACCCAATTACTCTCACCATTGTATATGATTCTCTTTGCAGGTACATGAAAATGACTGAAGATCTCCAGAAAGAACTTGCTGAGACCAAGATTACTCTTGGTAATGAGATTCAAGTTCTGAAAAACAAAGTCAAAGATTTTGAGACACAACTGGGTCAGCAGAAGCAAAGCAAAGATGGATTGGAATCTACTGAAGTGGCAAAGGAGGCAAATTTGGATTCTCTTGAGATTCTAGCTGAAGTTGCTAGACAGTCTCATGGTCTTCCTTCTAAAGCTGCTGCAGCATCTCAATCTAAACCAATCATACTAGTTCAAAGAAGAAGTACAAGACAGTATTTGGCAAAACAAGCTGCTGAAGCTTCAAAAGTATTTGGTAATGATAATGATGTGCTGATGACTGAAGCTGTGGATATACTTCAGGAGACACAATCATTCAGAAGGGTTACTGCTGATCAATCTGCTGACAAAGGAAATGCATCAGGGGAAACATTTTTTGTAGCTGGGAAAGAATACATGAATTCTCCTGTTCATCATTCATCTGAGCACATACAGGTTTCTACTGATAAAGAGGTTCAAGATGTACATGATGAACCTATGGCAGATGTGCATGTGTCTAATGATGAAGCTGCTGAAGCTAATGTTTCTCATGATGGTTTGGATGAGCTTGTGACTGATGAAGATAGAGCTGGTCAAGGTAGATTATTGCAAGAATGGGAAAATTATATGAAGAGTGCAAATCTTGCTAAGGAAGTACAAGCTAAGTTTGATGCAGAATTAGATTCAGAGACTCAAAGATATGTGTCTACCTTACCCATTGCAAGACAAAGGGAATTGGATGCAGCAGTTCTAGAGTTTGATGAATCAGACTGGCAGACTATTGGAAAACAGATGCTTGCTAATCCTACTGTAACTGCTGATCTTTTTGGAAAGAGAGTAGAGGAACAAGATTTTGAATCTGAGATTATGAAAATGTTAAAGATGAGGAAGAAGGCAGCTGATGAATTAAAAGCTAAAGCAAAAAGGGAAAAACCCATGACTCAAGCACAGCAAACAGAGTATATGAGAACATATGTGAAAAATCAGAGCAGCTTAGTATATAATTCTGCTTGGTCTAAGAAATATGTATGGGGACTTCCTTTTAACAACCTAGTTGAGATTTATAATAGAATCAAATCTAGGAATGCTAAAGCTGGAATGGATGCTTCAAAGAAAATTCCACTTCTAAATGTTGATGAGGATTCTTCTGAGAATGTTCATATTGCTGCTGCACAAGTATCTTTACCTGCTACTTCTACTGGTGTTGATGTTTCTATGGATAAAGGTAA
Organism: Artemisia argyi; assembly: GCA_030686995.1. Lineage (NCBI taxonomy): Eukaryota > Viridiplantae > Streptophyta > Magnoliopsida > Asterales > Asteraceae > Artemisia > Artemisia argyi. The sequence goes on along the minus strand of CM060699.1, from coordinate 154,757,323 downwards.
AGCCAAAGTAACAACATCAGAAGCTCCAACTAGGAAGAGAACTAGGAGACAATTGGAGCTGGAAAGATTAGGTGAGGAGACTGCTAGAAAGTTGACTGAAGATCAAGAAGCTGAACAAAGGGCTGCACTTGCTAGATTTCATGATCTGAAGACACGAGAAGTTGAAATTCAAGCTGCTAGGAACAAACAAATTAGGAAAGCTATGGATGAACAATATGCCTCTGCTGCACTTGAATCTTCTGAAGATTCTGCTGATGACCAAATGGATACTCCATCAGTGGATACTGAAGCCGCAGAAGGTGATTCTGCTGAAGCAGCAGTTCATGATGCTATTTATGTTCCTGGTAGAAGAGGAAAGAGAATGGCTAGAGTAGGATCATTACACAGTCTAATTAATGTAAATGATTCTGATGCTACATTTATAAGGGAAGGATCATCTGATGATTGGCCAGAAGGAACTAGAGTGGTTCTAGTGAGTTGGGAGTTAAGTCAAGATGGTCAACTCAATATCATTCATAGATTGGATAAGTCATCCATATCTTTTGTTTTCCTTCAGCAGATTCTTCATCTTGTAAATTATCAAGATTTGGTCACTCTACATGAGTTGGTTACTAAGTATTATGCCACTCATACTCCTGAAGGTTCTGGATTGTATTTGTTGGGTGATCTTCAAGTATTGTTTGATTCTTCTACTCCTGCTGGTGCAAGTTATGATATCTGGAAGAACAATCAGAAATGGAAAGTGCACAGTTGGAAGTTCTATCATATGTCTTATGTTCATGTGTTGGAGACTACCACTGGTCTGAGGCTTATCATGGATATTATCAACAAATATCCTTTGAAGGTTTCATTGATGGAGAAAATGTTACACCAGAAGTTGGAAATACCTCCTAACCCAGCTGGTAATACTAGATTGTTTGCTGAATCATTGGTGAAGGTTTTCAAACAAAGGATTAAGACTTCTAAAGCAGGATCTGAGTAGAGATATTATGTTGTATATGTATTTTTTTAGTAAAAAAAAAAAAAAAAAAAAAAAAAAAAAAAAAAAAAAAAAAAATCCTAACATATTGTTGTATAGTATTTGTCTGCAGGTTTGGTTATCAACTTACCTGATGTTGATTATTCCATCATAAAGTTGACTAGTCCAAAGGGTACAGCTTTGGTAAAGACACATCAAATCTGTTGATAGCTGTAATGGTTTGCTCAAAACCAAAGGGTTGTCAACTCACCAATGCTTTGTTGCTGAGTAGTTGAAATGGTTGTCAATTGACCATGGATTTTTCCATTTATGGATTCTGAATAATTGGCTAGCCCACATGTATATGGCTTGTGGTAAAGGCAGTGGAAAACCATATTTGGTAATCAGTTAACCAAGATGATTTTCATCAAGATAATTGGCTAGTCCTGAGCAAACGGCTACAGGTAAAGACATCTCAAATCCGTTTATAGCTGATGATTTGCTAAAAATCATGTGGTTATCAGTGTACCTTTGAACACTTGGCTACTCCAGTAGTGATGGCTATTGGTAAAGAGACATCAAATCCATTATTTTCAATGATTCACCTCTCACAGGAGTTAACACACCTGGAAGTGATGAGAATAGTATGAAACTAATTTGTTTTGATGTACATTAAGTCATTTGTTGCTGCAAAGAATGGAGCTTTTATGTGTATGCTGATCATAGAGATTCTGCTGATGATAATTCTTTGCTGGTGCTCTGTTACAATCCTCTTGGTATGTTATTTGGAAGATCTATCAAGAATCTTGAACTTAACCAAGTCAAATTCAAGATTAGGGGAGGATTGTTGGGAATTCTGTGAAGTCAGAATTCTGCTGCTATTTCTGCTGAACAGATTCTACTGAAGAGTTGGTTTCTGCTGAAGCAGTGTATCTGCTGAAGACATAGTTCAGCTTTATTAGTTTCTGCGGATATAGTATTTCCGTGTTTTATGTAATGTAGTTTGGATATGCATGAGTTTATTTAGGAAGTGATAATGCATATCTTTTAGAAGGTTTAGAATATATGTTTCTTGAGAAACGGTTTAGGGTTCCTTGAGTATAAAAGGAACACACGGTTTATGTATTGAATAATTTTTAGAAAATTCTTATTATAATTAAAAGATCCATAGAGGATCAAGAGTTCTTAGTAAAAAGCTTGTGTTTTGATTCCGCTTTATAAATACAAGTTGCAGAGATTGTCTATTAGTGTGTTATTGATTACAGTAACATTGCTAACGATTCTAGAGTGCTCAAGAAGATCTATCAAGGTCTCAATCTCAACACATATACCATTGATAGTTGTAACAAAAGGTACTCCATATTTCCTTCAGTACGCAAAACTTATTTGCTTAGATTTACTAATATTCCAATTAGATGTCAATAGTCATAATTTTCTAACCACCTTAAGATAAATCACATCAAAAGTTAATTTATAACTTCAAACATGGCATCTCTTTTATGTTGTCTTTCGGTGTGTGATAAAATCTCAAATCAATAATCAAAAGTTTTAAATACCAGAAAAATAACAATGTAACGTATATAGCATATAAAATATTATGTAGCATATAAATATATATTAATATTCAAGCATGTACGTCCAAGCAATTGGCAAAAACTTTAAGGATGTTATCAAGTTTCATGATACTTTTTAATTAGTATTTGAACTTGCAATCATATGCTAGATTGACAATCTTAAACAAACCAAACAACGATCATGTAATATAAATAAAATTATGGATGCTATAATAACTTATAAAAATCAATTTTCCAAACCAGCTAGAATTCTACATACAGTATGCCATATGGAAGCATATATCATATATTGAACAAATCATAATAAGTTGGTGATAATTACTCACTTTAGTATACGCATGTCAAAAACTCTACACAAATTTAACCAATTAAGCTAGATTTGGAAAAGAAACATCATAGGAAGATATAATCACTTAGAATAAATATCAAATACATTTATAGGAGAAGTTTCAAAGGTTATAATATCAGTCACATGCCACGATTTACAAAAACAATTAAAATGCAACTATAGTCATCCCTAAAACACACATACGCATATTAAAAAAACGTACCTCTCGACATAAATCCATAATCAAAAATTGCATGCATGTATCGTATAAATGTTTAAAAGTTATCGATGATCTAACAGGATACAAATAAACATTTAAAAGAAACATTTAAACTTTCTTCTCCTTTGCATTGAATACTTTCCTTCAATAACCTTATGAATTTCAAGTTTTCACTTTCAAGGTTTGACCATGTTTCAAGATTCCACTTTCAAGATTGACAATTTATCCTTTATATATAGTTAAGATAATTATCCTTTTTAAAAGCTCTCTTATTCAAGAAACAAAGTCATACAAAGACTTTTCAAAATGGTAGAAAAGCTTTTGGGAAAGTTTTTGCATTATATATGCTCTTATGAGGGATAATATTTTTGAATGTGTGAGTGGTTAGGTTCTGTTAAAACTAAAATGCTAAAAAAAAAAAATAATAATAATAATAATAATAATAATAATAATAATAATAATAATTTAAAATGACAATGCTCCAGGAATATATTTAAAACTTATTAGTTTATTTATGTTTCAATGAAAATGCTCTTTTATGTTTGAAATTCATGTTTCACACTCTGTACTTGTTTATATTTTATTGCATGTGGTATTGTAAAATTGAAAATGTATAAAACTGTGAAGAACTTCACCACTTTGATGCTTTTAACCTAAAACGAATTCAGAAACATTACGTATTCCCTTAAATAAGTGGATTAGAGAATAATTCTATAAAAACATTAACTTAGAGCAACTCCGATGGGGCTCATAGAGAATGTTTATAGTGGTGTGGAGGTAATGTGTCACCAAGCTTATAAACTTCCCCGTTGCACACGCTAGTTTATAGAGGTTTATAAAGAAAGTTTAAAGGTGTTTGATGGGTATAAACTTAACAAAGAGTGTATAAATAGGTCCTTTTTTTTAAGCAAACAATCAAATTAATAAACTTGGGTAAGTTTATAAGAGTAATTGGGTAAGCTTATAAATGTTGAAGTTTGAAAAAACATGGCGAGGCGATGCTATAAACTGCATTGGACATGCTTATAAATGTTGAAGTTTGAAAAAACATGACCTAGCGATGCTATAAACTTGTAAAAGTTTATAGCATTGGAGATGCTCTTAAAACGACAATTTCAATTGTTGAGATTCTGTTTCGACATTGAGAAATGTAATATATCCATTCCGCTAAGTTATGCATAGAAAATGATTTGCTTTCTATATATGCAGATCAATATATGCTTCGATTGGTTCAATTTCATTGAAGGCGGAATTCACTTTCATTTGTGTTAACTTAAAATGAATAAGATATAATTTACGTTCGATCTCTCTAAATATTGTTTTTTGTGTTGTTGAGTTTATATTGTTTTACCCAAAAACACGTATCTCCATATGGTTCCTAGTGTTCTTACCATGTGGAAGTTTAAAAATACAATTAATCTGTTGATTAAACTATGCATTAATTAACATTGCTTATAAAGTTTTGTAATAACTTGACTATTTATTGATTATCAGCATATATTGCATTCCAAGACGATCCGCGATTGCGCGCAACCATTAATTCCTCGATTGTCTAGTCGAAAGTGAAATCGAAACACATATTGATAATAAAATATTCGGTTAAAATCTTTTAGGAGTCTAAAAAAATTAGAAATATTATAAGTTTGGGTTGATTTATTCAAAACATTATTCTTTTAGTGGGGATGACATATTTGCTTTCTAGTAAGGGGAAAAAAATTCAACATCGGTGATCTGTTTTCCTTAGTTGATCAAGTATCATACAATCTCAAGCCCAAAGTTACCTTTTTAGGTCATCCCCAATGCTATGATGTGCCATTGTAATTATCATTTTCTAGCTCCGTGCTAAGCGTTTAATCGAGTTACCATTAAAAAAAAGAGCTTTCAAGTGGCTGATATTTTTATTTTTTTATTTTTTTCCAAGACAACTAGCATGATCATATCAAGTTCCTCTTGCAAGATAATTCAAGTCCATTTAAGAAGTTTTTTACATTTAGTAGAAATTCAAAAGAAAAAAGAGAATTAATTACATCGTCACCAATACGTATTTACAAAAGTAATACACTGACACAACATATTAGAATAATTTTCATCTATCAAAGATTTGGCAATAACGACAAAAAAAACAAAAACGAAAAAAAAAAAAAACAAAAAACAAAAAACAAAAAACAAAAACAAAAAACAAAAAACAAAACAAAAAAAAAACGAAAAAACAGAAGAAAAAAAAAAAAAAAAAAACAAAAACAAAAAAAAACAAAAACAAAAAAAAAAAAAAACTGAAAAAAAACTTGAACTAGCTCCAGTGTGTATCTCCTAAATCGCGAAAATAGAAACAAAACATCACTATATATATGATAAATTTATTTTCTAATCACGCCGGGTAATCAAATGGAAGCGATGAAACTACCGAAGAATCCAATAGATTGCGGTGAACAAACCCATAATTCCGAAGAACTTGATTATCAGCAAAGGTCAAAGCCTTGTTCATACCATTCCTACAACCCTCTCCGGTAAACACCGGGTTATGTCCCCCGCCACAAGGCTGACAACCCGCGAAATGAGTCACAAAAGGCCTTCTCCAACTCCCAAACTCATTACCCGCGTCTTTCAAAGATGGTTCTCGTAACACACCGTATGTTTCACTCACTTTCTCAGCATGGCGCCTCCGTAACATTCCCTCTCTCTTCTCGACCTCCAAATATCGATCGGTAATATTGTTTAAAGTGTCAACAATGCCTGTCCAGTACCCTTCCAGATAATATCTAGTCTCAATGAGCATCTTTTTACCAAACGAATCATTTTGTTTCTTCCAGATCAAGTAAGCCAAAGCCGTCTGATCGGTAGGTCCATGCTTGAACTCGTCTAATAATATTTTAGTCCACTTTTCGAAATTAGGTGACCGTGGTCCCATATCAGCCCACATATCTAACAAATCGAGCGACCACTGACAGTTTCTAATTAGAAATGACCCATCATTTAGCCCTAGCCAGCTTTTCTTCTCATACACCTCTATCGGCCAACCATGAAGGACGAAATTATAACCTTCGTACTGATGAAACGGGATCTTGTACTCCATGTCCGTGATCACAGTGTCTTCATCTAGCCACCAAATCCACTCGGCTTCAGGATGTGCCATCATCACAGCCCGAACTGCTGGAAGCTTCCCCCAACCCCCAGGCATATTAGGGTCAAGTTTCACATTGTTATAAAAGATATCGTACCCATGAATACGACAATAATCAACTTTGTTACGGAAAGTCCTCAACAAAATATGGTCTCCGGAAGGACCCATGCATGGCGTAGATTGTGAGCCAGTTAAAATAAAGACTCGGTCATTTGATTTAGTTTTGAACGAAGGATGCAGCTGAAGCCATGCTTGTCTTTTCTGATCCCAGTTTTTTATGGAGTCTTGGATGGTGTAGCCAAACTTTGGGTCGTCGTAGAAAGTGGAGGCAGGTGGGTCGGATTGGAGGTTGAAGGCGGGGTCAGGTTCGTTACATTGGCAGGATTCAGGCATGGGAGGGGAGAAAATGAAGATTGGGTCGATAGTTGAAACCGAGAAGAATGCCCAGATGAGCAATGACACGAATACAACTCCAGCGAGGAAGATGGTGGGCCGATCAAGGGTGCGAATGGATGGCTTTCGCGAGCTAGTGTGCGAGAATCCTGTCATTGATACTTATACAGTTATACTGATAGTTGTTTATTGTTTTTACAATGTAAGTGCTTTTATAAGGCCATCTGTGGGTTAGGTTTTGATGTGTTTCAAGTTGGTGCATGTATATTCAGTTTGATAGTGGTTGTTTAGCTTGTAGAAAAAGATAGCTCAACATATCCTGAAGAAGTCTTTAAGACCATAACCTCTCTATATATATAAATATCCTAATAATCAATTGAGTATACTTAGACTGATTAAGATGGGTTAGTTATATCTCATTAGAGAATGTATTATGTACCTTTACAATCAGATGGGGTGTCATACTCGTGACGATAAACAGTTGACATTCTAGTACTTAATTTTTAAGAGGGGTTGAACATGAGACGTAACTATCATTAAAAGTATTATATGTATACAACCCAGCGTATCAATACGACTTTGAATTTTCTCATGCGGGTCAAATTAAATAAGTTACTGTATCTATGAATACTTCCTAAAAGTGAAAGGTGCCAAGTATATGTTAATTAGAACCATTAATTAGTTAACAATTTTCTCCGCGCAGCTACGTGAAACTTTTAATAAACAATATCGTAGAACGTCTTAAACAAAATATCGTAAAATGTAGGAGTATTTGGAATGTGGTTGCTTAGTCAATTGAGAGTTGGGAATGTAGAGGAATTTGTTGGTATTGAGAAATAAAATTAAGCCTCATGTGATTCATGTTGTGGGGATTGGTAAAGATGCTTCTATGATAGATGGCATATACATCAATACATGGCCCTCTTTCCAGTTTTATTCCTAAGAAAGCTCTACATGATGAAAGGTATGCTGATAGTATGTGTGTTTTTGACATGATAATGAATGGAGCTTCGAGGTGGCCGCAGATTGGTTCACGAGATTTCCAATACTTAACAATATCCCAGTTTCTACATTATGTGATTCTATAATGGACTCACAAAACAATCATAAAACTCAGCTCATTCTTTACAAGACAAGTATGGTATGACTTACAGGAAGACCGGCATAAAGTTTTAACTTTTATGGTATGATCATATGGTTTGGTTTTCACAGTTTAATCCAAGGCAAGCTTTCAAATTGTGTTGGCTATTCAAGGTAGGTTAATGACTCAATGAAAAAACTTGTTGTGTGCACTCTGCAAAGCTTGTAGTGATACTCGTGAGCAACTACTTTATGTGTCCCTGTGCTTTAAAAATTATGGCAGAGTGTCGAGGAAAGAATGTTATTCCATGGATTTTAAGTAACTATATTATATTGATGGTGTTATGGTTGCTTGTCCTGTCAAATACAACATTTGGAGCATGGTAGGGCCGGAACTATTGTGAATTTTTGTTAAAAATACACATTTCTCGTCCCGAAATTTTGTGTCACGCAAATACATTCCTTTTTAGTTAGTCCACTAATATGTCAAAAAAAATGAATATCTTCTTATAATTTTAATGAAATCATAACTTTTAATTTATTTTAATTTTCCTTTATACTCGTAAAAAAAAACTGTGCACTTTATAACTTAAAGTCATGGGTAACATATTATTTCTTGTTGCATAAGTGTGTACTGTATTATGTATTGCAAGAACGGAACAACATGCCATTCATAAAGAAACCATAATGCTAAACCAAAATAAGTTGTTTATGTCGACGACCCAATAACTTTTCCTCCAATCAATATCAATCTCCTCATTTAATGAATTCATAAACAAAACCAATCGTCGGCCTCATTTATCAATCGCAGCAACAAAACTTTAATGAATTCATAAACCATATCCGATAAACTATCAATTCAAAGTCAACCAAAACAATAAAAGAAACGCATACGAGCCAACCTGAAATAATTACTAGAGAAGCGAACAAATAATATATTTGCTGGAACAAATTTAGATCGTGACACAGAAACAGCAAACAACAAACAATTTCGAACGAACAAACGTTTTTTTTTTCCTTTTTTTTTTCATAGCTCTTGATACCATGTAGAAATCAGAGGAATACTAATTATATTATCAGATACACTAAACATTGAAGATTACATTACATTAAATAAAAGACAAACTAATCTAACCCTAGCATCTTAACGGGCCGAACCCAACAGGTTTACAGGCCTTTATTATCTAACCGAGTAACCGTACTAGTTCATGGAGGTCTTATCTATGGTTGTATTCAGGATGGTATGTCATTTCTTATTATTTAGGCAATTGGCTTAGAGAAGCAAGGGACTTGTCCTTGATCTCTACCTTAGCTTTGTCCTTATGTTATGTGATCATTGATATATTTCACCTTTCAAAAAAATAAATAAATAAATTTTGTTACACCAATGAAAGTTCCGTTAAAGAAATTTTGTTACACCAATGAACTGAAATTGTTAAATTTCACATAAACAACCTACTCGATTAACTGAATTTGGAGATGCATAGCAGCATAATTGGAGTCTTTTGCATCATTAATCATCTTAAATGTGTGGATCTTGACGTAGGCAGCCAAGAATTGGCCGAGAAACAAATCAACCAATGGACCGCATGGGTCTTCTTCAAAACCACGATTCACCTTCTAAAATTGATACCTGGCTCCATGCTCCAAACGCCTACTATGTTTCTCTTACAAAACAAGTGGATGTGCCCACACTAGATTCCATTGTTCAAACGGTACGACGACAATATGGAACAGAACTGGTTCTATCAAGATTTACATCCTCCTTTGGATTGCACTACAAGATACAATCTCAATGCAAGGGGTATTGATCTTCATTACGTGAGATGTCCTCGATCTATGCAATGAAGCTATTGAAACCGTCCAACACCTTTTCGTTTACTGCAAGATTACAAATCATCGGTGGGTCAATGTAAAAAAATCTGGTGGAGTTTTCCGATCACCCTACAACGTTGTTAGACTTAATATCATGGGCCGACTCTTTTGGTTAAGACAAAAAGCTAGGTGAAGAATTGCTTTGACATGCTGGTATAAACCACCTTTTGGATCACTTGGTCATTTAGGAACAACATTTGCTTCGATACGAAACCACCAAGGAAGGATATCTTTGAATATATCTTACATATTAACACATTTTTGGATCACAAATTGGTGTAGGATCATTCGGCGAAATTGCTCGATTGGGTTCATTGCTCTTTAGTGGCTGTTACAAACATATTGTAAAGTGGAAACCATTTTGTTGGTTTTTCTTGCTCCTTGCTAGAATTTGATAAAATTTATCACTGGTCAAATAATAAAAAAAAGCTCGTATATTGCTAAGAACACACAATCACTGCTATCTAAACCACCACTTATAGTAAAATGTTAACACATAAATTTGTTTGAGCTATCAAAACTCAAAACGACTCTTAATCCAAGCAAAACAAGATCATTTGCAAATTCTCTTTAAATATGATATGCAAGCATCACGTATTGAATTTTAAGGTTTTTTCAATTTTTAGACATTGTATATATGACTTGTTCTATAGACATGTAAACATTGTTTCATAAAGTACGTAATCCTAATGTCAAATAATCAGTTTGAACTTTGGGAAATCATTTCTAGCAAGATTATTTTTTACCAATATTATAGTAGATTTTATGACATCAATATGCAATCCAGAATACTGAATACATTATCAGCGACCAAAGACTTGGCAATAACACCTGCAAATGAAGCATTTATCTATCTTTTAACTTTATGTAGCTCCAAAATACGTCCCAAATCGTAAAAATAAAACTAATCTATTCACACTGGATAATCAAATGGAATTGACGAAACGACAGTCGAATCCAACAAACTCTGGTGAACAAAGCCATAATTCCTAAGAACCTGATTATCAGCAAAGTTCAAAGCTTTATTCATAGCGTTCCTACACCCTTCCAATGTAAATGAAGGGTTACGTGTACGTTTCCCAATACATGGCTGACAACCGGCGAAATGTGTGACAAAAGGCCGCCTCCAGCTTCCACGCTCATTACCAGCTTCTTTCAGTGAAGGCTCACGCAACACTCCATACCTCTCACTCACCTTCTCTGCGTGCCGCCTTCTTAACATCCCCTCCATTTTCTCGATCTCCAAATACCTTTCAGTTATATTCTTTAGAGTATCAATAATATCTATCCAGTATCCTTCTAGATAGTACCTAGTCTCTATCAGCATTTTCTTCCCTAACCAACTATACCGTTCCTTCCATAGCAAGTAAGCAAGTGCAGTCTGATCAGTTGGCCCATGCTTGAAATCTTCCAACAAAATTTTAGTCCACTTGTCGAAATGGGGTGACCGTGGTCCCATATCAGCCCACGTATCCAAAAAGTCAAGCGACCACTGACAATTTCTGATTAAAAATGATCCATCATTTAACCCTAACCACCTTTTCTTCTCGTAAACCTCTTTAGGCCAACCATGTACTACGAAATTATAATCTTTATACTTATAAAACGGGATCTTATACTCCATGTCCGTGATCACAGTGTCCTCATCTAGCCACCAAATCCACTCAGCTTCGGGATGGGCCACAAGCGCAGCCCGAATTGCTGGAAGCTTCCCCCAACCCCCAGTCATCTTGGGGTCGAGTAACACATTGTTGTAAAAGATATCGTACCCGTGGATTCGACAGTAATCAACTTTATTCCTATAAGTCCTCAACAAATAATGGTCCCCGGTTGGACCCTCGCATGGCACAGATTGTGACCCAGTTACAATAAAGACACAGTCTTCATGTGATCTGCGCTTGAATGAGGGGTGCAGTTTTAGCCATGCTTGCCTTTTCTGGTCCCAGTTTTCTATCGGTTTTTCTATGGTGTAGCCAAAACTTGGGTCGTCATAGAAAGTGGATATGGGTGGGTCGTACTGTAGTTTAGAGACTGAGTTGGGTTGGCTACATTTGCATGAATCGGATTTCGTTCGAGAAAGAGTTGATAGGTAGAAGCAGGCCCAGAGGGACAATAATGCCAATACAGCTCCCGCGAGGAAGGTTGAGGGCCGTTCAAGGGTGCAAATGGACTGCTTTCGCGAGCCAATCTGTGTGAATACCACCATGAATACCTATACTGAGAATTGCTTTACTTCTTCGAATGTTAAAGTTTTATCAATAAAATCTAGGGACATTTAGGTTTTAAAGTTAGCAAGGACCAAAAAATGTTAATTTCACGTGGGCATTGGATCCTAATAAGCAGGCTGCATATATGTGCGGAGCCAGTGAGGGAGTCTGGTGTAAAATATTAGCTCATGGCCCAATAATGTATTAACCCAAGGCGCCTTTAATTCACACTCCTTATTTTTATTTTTATCTTCGACTAGTTCGATGTGTCTTCTACGTATCTTATAATACCCATGCACACACGGGGTTTTAACAAATAACTGTAATTACGTACATGATTCATGTATAATTAATTCCACCTTAGCAAACAGTAGTAATTTAACGAAATATTAATACACTATATAATAAATATATACGTTAATTTTTTTTTTTGAACGGCAAATTGTATTAGAAACACACTAGCAAGGAGCTAGGCGAAGGGGAACATAATTACATAGGAATAGAAAGAGCGCTCCGAGGGTTGCTAAACCAATTACAAAAAACTTTTCTTCGCCTACTAGAGATCCATGTGAAAGAGTATAGCTTAACGTCATTCAGAATAAGCTCTTTCTTTGGCCTTTTTGTACCGAATGTAGATTCATTTCTAAATCGCCAAAGAACCCAAATAGTAGTTTGTACTACGGCATCGAGGATGGGAGAGTATTGAGCCGACATGTTAGAGTGATCCGCAAGGTTGACCACGTCGGCAATGCAATAGAAGTGCCTATCATCGAGGTTCCACCACTTGAAAATACCATTCCAAGTATCAATCGCCACTTTGCATTGGCCGAAAAGGTGAAACTCTGTCTCGATCCCATCGTCACAAATGGGACATCTAACAGTGTGGAGATCAATACCTCTCATATCAAGATTGTATCTAGTCGGAAGACGCTCATTTAGGACTCTCCAAGTTAATATGTTTATCTTAATTGGGATTAAACGGTTCCATCTAGTAGTTGGAGTGCTTGCGGGCATCGTGTTCATGATGAGAAGTCTCATTGCTTTTACCGAGAAACCACATGAAACTTTACCATCAAACACCCATTTGTCTTCGGTGGAAGAGAGGTGTAATTGAGACACTAAATTAATAAGCTCCTCAAGATGTAATAGCTCAATGGCGGACCTCAAAGGCCTTCTCCAAGCCCAATTAAAACTTAAACCTGGTGGGAGAAGAGGCCTGACAAGATAGTAGATAGGGGCATGTTGGCTGGGGGTGGGTGATTAGTAGCTTGACCGAGAGAAAGAGTTCCAGGGGCTAGCACAAGGGCTGTACCAGGATCAGCAGGGGCTGTAACAGGAGCAACAATGGGTATACATTTTTATATTATAAGTGTCTTTGTTTGTAACTAAGGCTGGCAATTTTGACACGAAACCTGTTAACACGACACGACACGACCTGTTCTTAACAGGTTTCGTGTTTGACCTTAACAGGTTTCGTGTCTTAACAGGTCAGACCTGTTAAGACCTGTTAATTTTCGTGTCTTAACAGGTCAGACCTGTTAAGACCTGTTAGTGACCTGTTATGATGTTGTATATATAAGACCTGTTATAAGTTCCAAAATCCTAACCCTAAATATTTGTACAATATTTGTCCGCCCCCATCTTATCTCTCATTCTCTCACCCTTTTTTTTATCAGCTTTCTCTCATTCTCTTTCTCTCCCACAACAATATCAAAGATTCATCTTATCATCACCAAACATTTAAGATTCATCTTATCATCTTATCATCACCAAACATTTAAGATTCATCTTATCATCACCAAACATTTAAGATCCGGTTCAAGAAATCAAGAAAAAGGCTTCAAGAAATCAATGGGGTGTTCTTTTGTTCGAACCACGTTAACAGATGAGTAGATGACTGGAAAAAATTTATTGTAATCGATGGGATTTGATGTTATTGTATTTTTTTTTCTTTTTCTTTTGTTCGATTTGTTGTTGTTCTTGATGTTTTGATGGATTTGTTGTTGCTGTGAATCGGTGGATGTTTTGATGGATTTGTTCTTGAATGTTGGTGTTGGTGTTGGTGATGTTCTTGAATGTTGGTGTTGTTGCTGTGAATCGATGGGATTTGCTGTGAATCGATGGGATTGGATGTTGGTGATGTTCTTGGCTTGGAATAGTGATGGGTTTAGGATTAGAATAGGTTAGTGAAGACTTTGATGGTGGATTTGTTGTTGTTCTAATGTTCTTGATGTTTTTGTTGTTGTTTTTGTTGCTTGTTCTTGATGGATTTGTTGATGGATTAGAATAGCTTAGTGCAGATCCATATCTGTTAACAGGTGACCTGTTATGCATGTTAACAGGTTTGTTATTTGTTGATGGATTAGAATAGGTTAGTGCACCCTAAAATCCTAATATACATGTTAACAGGTTTGTTAACTGGTGACCTGTTAATTTTCGTGTCGTGTTCGTGTTTGAGAAAAATGACACGATTAGTTAACAGGTCGTGTTCGTGTTTGACCTTAACAGGTTCGTGTCTTAACAGGTTCGTGTGACCTGTTATGCCAGCCCTATTTGTAACTCCATAGCCTCACACAAACTTAGCAATATAAATATGTAATGTGCCTTTAGCATATTCCATCATAACATATATTCTGAAAATCAATCACATGGTGTTTAATATCAGATCATTTAGGCACAAGCATGCGACGCCACTTATGATATGCTTCTAACCTAAAGTCGAGCATCTAATCAGGTTCGCTATTTATAAGTGAAATCCGCCTTGACTATTTATTTCTTTTAAGAAGCATCATAGTTAGTTACAAAATTTGCCATTATGAACCTAAATACCTAAAAGACTTGTAATAAATATGCCATACCAACTTGAGCTTTATTTCCGCCAGCTATTTAGTAACTTCTAACATGACCACTATCAGCCAAGGTAACTATGACCACTATCACCTTTTTCAAACTTCAAAGAATAATCTAATTCATACCCACTAAAAGTAAATTACTCATTTTGACCCAACCTCCAAGGCTCCAACCCCTCGCCAATTATATCAATTAGCATATTATGAATAACCATTGTTTCAGTAGCACTATTAATGGTCATTGTGTTATGATAGAAATATTTAAAAAAAAAAAAAAAAACCCAAAGAGTTGAATGCTTTATGAGAAAAGTTCAATACGAAACAACATTTATCTAAAAAACAAATAACAATATCTTAACCATCCATTTATTTTAAATTTAAAGGTCTAGATTAATCCTTATTTTAATATAATTGATTATTGAATGGTACTTTTGTCAAATAAACACATCAGTACACCCTCCTCATTCTCTCTCTCTCTTTCACTCACTCTCACCCACTCACCCCACACATTAAAAATGGAGTCACCGGAAGTCATCACATTCTCCGACGACTTCGACAGCGCGTGCTCCACACCTTTCGTCAGCGCTCCGTCCTCATTCCGGCCGTACAACTCATCCAACTGGTTTCTTCTACAGTGCTCCAGCTAGTCCTATCCATTTCATGATATCATCATCTTCCTCAAAATCAAAAGGTTCCGTCACCTCACCTGAACCTAGGGACGGAGCCAATGGGGGGCTGGCGGGTGCTCGGCCACCCCCAACCAGCCGACTAGTCCACCTTGTATACAGGATTTTTAAGACCTACATTGGATTCTTTGAAATATGCAAAGACCACCGAATCACCTTAGACTTAAATAAAAGAGGGATGTAAGAATGAAAAATGAAATCCATTGAATAAATGATCGGAAATAAGCGCCGAGAAGATGACATAAATGATAATATGTTGCATAAAAAGAGGTTGAGGGTTACAGTCTGTCAGTTTTTTTTTCCTTTCTGGTGACATAGTGTTACTGTATATAGTTGTCACATGGGTTGTTGGCTATTGTTTAGACTTTTTAGAGTCAAAAGCTTTATTATAGTTTTTCATTGTCCATTTCCTTGGTAAGTTTACTTTGCCTTTTGTTTTCACATGGAACCAGGCAAATTAAATAAAACGCAATAAAACGCTTTGAGTAAATATTTTCTATTGTGGGGTTTATGTTCAATTTTTCTATCACTAAACACATGATTTAAAAGAGAAAAACAAATTTACATATATGATTTATTCTTTTCAATCCTAGCAGAAACATAATTTTATTTCAAGAAGTTATACATCTTTAAAAAAGCTATTGACTTGACACTACCAAAATTTTCATTTCTCTAATCCTTTGTAACATATTGTATCTAACCAAAAACGACGCATTAAGTGGTTTGTCCATAGAGCAAATAAATTTACCGCCTCAATTAAATAAGGAAACAACTTTAGATTTGCTTGTAGGTCCGCAACTGATTGAACACTGATTGAACCATTGAGCAATTAAATTCATACATAATCTCATTGGATTTATACTGAATCCCATAGGATTTATACATATTTTTTATAATGTACTTCGTACTAATTTTGAGTTATGTTAGGAGTTAGGAGTGGTTGATTGTTTTGTTGTCCATCTATTGTAAAATTTTAAAGACTCCCTTTTAGTAGTATTGAAAAAAAAATGTATCATAAACTATTTATTAATGATTTTGATTCACAATAGGATTCACAATGAATCCTTTGAGATTCAAAAAAAATCCCATGGGATTTACACAGATTACCTATGTGATCAAACATAATATAAGTAACAAACATTATATATTCAAAGTGAACAAGAATTTTTCTCATAACATTACACAACAAAAATAGAATCTCAAGTGATTTTATACTTCCAGTTAATTATATAAAGCAAAATGAGAATCCCATGGGATTTATACAGAATCCCATGAGATTCACAATGAATCCCTTGAGATTCATACTGAATCCTATGGGATTCACAATGAATCCCTTGAGATTCATACAGAATCCCATGGGATTTATATAGAATCCCATAGGATTTACACAGATTACCAATGTGATCAAACAAAATATACGTAATAAACATTATATACTCAAAGTAAACAAGATATATTCAAAGACATTACACAACAAAAATAAAATTTCAAGTGATTTTGTACTTCTAGTTTATATAAAGCAAAATGAAAATCCCATGAGAATTATATAGAATCTAATGTGATTCTCTCTGATTACTTGTGATTCATATAAAATCCCATGTGATCCGTACAAAATCCCATGAGATTTTTTGATGAATCACTTGTAATTTATAAAGATTACCCATGTGATTCATACAGAATCCAATGGGATTCTGTATGAATCACATAAAAGTTATTCGTCAAGTATCTTTATGAAACACATGGGATTCTATATGAATCCTAAGGGGTCCGAGAGAATTACATGGTAGGGATGGCAAAAGCACCCGAAACCGACGGGAAAAACCGAAACCCGAACCTGTTGGGTCGGGTTCGGAGGCGGGTTGGCGGGTTTGGATGCGGGTTTGGGTTTTGATATAATTTTTTAGCCGGGTACGGGTTCTGGTAATACCCGCCCGATTACCCGTACCCGTATCCGTTTACCCGAATCTATACCCGCTTTATTGATATTAAAATTAACTAGAATATATATGTATTGTATATAATTTCTTCTATTATATTTTTTTATATACCATCTCTATTACATAACATATTTTATTTTGTACATGAATTATTCAAAAGCATTAAATCGTTTGATACTATATTCATTTTCTTTAACTTTAAAAAAAATGATTATATTAGGGTGTTTTCCTTTGTTTTTCGGTGGATTTTAATGTCACTTAATTTTAATACCGTCCTTTTGTCTATATATTATTCAATTATATATTATTCAATTGGGGATAACCGAAACCCGCGGGGAAACCCGAAAAACCGATGGATAATATTAATCGGGTACCCGACGGGTTTTGGGGCGGGTTTGGGTATGGATATTATAAACGGGTACGAGTACGGGTTCACTAAAACCCGACCCAAACCCGACCCGTTGCCATCCCTATTACATGGGATTCTGTATAACAACATACAACTTTTCAATAAAGAGATTCCAAAAGCTCATTTCAACAATCATATAAAAAAATCTACCCTTAAAAAGATGTGACATAAAAGTATAAAATTCAAAAATAGTGATTTACTCATCTTTTATAAATCACTTGTGATTTTTTTTTAAATAACAAATCCCAAGTGATTTTTTACGAATCCTATGAGATTTTTTACAAATTCCATGGATTTTTTACGATTCCCGTGGGATTTTTCTGGACGGAAATTTTGAAAAAAAAAAGTTCGTCTTTTTACGAATCCTGTGGGATTTCCTTGCGAATCCCATGGGATTTTCCTGGACGGAAATTTTGAAAAAAAAATCGTCTTTTTACGAATCCCATAGGATTTTTTACGAATCCCATGGGATTTTTCTGGACGGAAAGTTTGAAAAAAATCGTCTTTTTACGAATCCCATGGGATTTTTTACGAATCCCGTGGGATTTTTCTTGATAGAAATTTTGAAGAAAAAAAAGTTTGACTTTTTATGAATCAGTGGGATTTTTTTGGACGGAAATTTAAAAAAAAAATTGTATTTTTACGAATCCCATAGGATTTCTTACGAATCCCGTGGGATTTTTCTGGACGGAAATTTTGAAAAAAAAAATTCATCTTTTTACGAATCCCGTGAGATTTTTTACGAGTCCCATGGGATTTTTTTGGACGAAAGTTTTGAAAAAAAAAAATCTTTTTACAAATCCCGTGGGATTTCTTTACAAATCCCATGGGATTTTTCTGTACGGAAATTTAAAAAAAAAATAATCTTTTTACGAATCCCATGGGATTTTTACGAATCCCATGGGATTTTTCTAGACGGAAATTTTGAAAAAAAAAATCGTCTTTTTACGAATCCCGTGGGATTTTCTGGACGAAAATTTTGAAAAATAAAAGTTCGTCAAAAGTATATGACAATGCATATCTATAGAAAGATGATTTAATTCTCGTTGTGATGGTGTATTTTTCGTAGCTTGAAGATTTACCGTTTGCAAGATATGTTGTTTTTAAAAAAAATGTTGAAAGTAGGTTTTTATATTAAATGAGCTAAAATGTCAATTTTGCTCTCACTTTGTTATTTTTTTGTTTGATCTTAGCCATTAGATGAAAGGTGGATGGATGGTTGAGATTGAATTATTTGTTTTCTAAAGGATACATGTTTTGCATTGATCTCACCTCAATGCTTTATAAAAAGAATATAAGATACGCAATCCCAAACACTTCATAAAGTTAAAACTAATACTAAAAGCAACTATCATTCTTACCCGGTTTTAACCCATGGCCCACTTTTGTGGCCTATTACTGGAATCATCCTAAAAGAACCTCAAATTAGCAGATAATAGTGCTTAATTGATACCAAAATAAGCATGTAAATATAACCCATGCTTCTTTTTTCATTATTTATTACATACATAGTAAATTGCAAGAAAATGCAATATACTATCCTTTTCTACTGATATATGAGAGATATGTGTTAACTATAAAAGACATAACTTACAATTATATTGCAACAAAGCAATCCATTTTACTTTTACAAATAAGGACATATTCATATATGTGGTGCATAAAATGGTTAAAAAGTATAATTGAGTTCAATAAAAGTGAAGGTGTTACTGCAGTTTCTTGCATAATCTTGTGGCCAGAAATTATAATACAAAAACAAAACCCAACCCCGCCACAGCAGGGTTCAGAAATTATAATACTTTTACCTATATTATCTCATGTTCAACTATTTATCGAAACCCATCCAGTAAAACAACATAATCAAAGAATACACTTGAATATCAAAGTTTTTTGTATTGCTTCTCATTTTTGATTCATACCATGCATAAGGCTCAAATAGCTTTTAAAAGTTTAGGAACTATAGGTTGTTGTCTTCTGAAACAACAGTTCACATGCAGTCAGGATTGGCCATGCCCAGGCTCAAACACAAGCTCGTGCCTAACTACACGTTGGCTATATTTTAGAAAAGCTTGAATCTTGTCCGCCTAAACTGGTATTCGCACAATACATTAGAAACATATTACTATCAGAATATGAAGCTTAGAGCTTATATGTATTAAGTGTTTCTAAGATTTTTGCATAAAACCATCTAATCATCAAGCTATGATGTTATGATTACATAACATGCTCATATCTTCCTTTATGTGTACAATAGTACATCCATCATTTTAATCGAAACTTCCTTTATAAGTCGCGTATATTCGTGAAGCATTTGGAAACTTCTTTAACTTGACAACCCGTACCCCTTGCTATTCGCATGATTCTTGTTTCCTTAATGAGATTTAGGTTCTCCAGCTCTAAAACATTAAAACAGATGGATTTAGTTAAAGATGTAAGATTTGACACATTTACTTGTGAATGATGGGTCACTCAAGTAAATTTAATAGAAAAATATATAGCTAAAAAGAAATAGGTCAAATAGGCCAAACGTGGAAAAAGTTGCCCAAAGTGTAGTGATAATACATAAAAACCTCGAAATTTATTTTATTACATCTTTCTAGGCATATTTAACACACTGTTTATACAAAATTTATTTATTTTATTACATCTTTCTAGCCTTTCCCGACCCATTTCAGCATACCAATATGCTTGTTTTGCCATAACCATTTTGACCCATTAATCGAACAACCTAATATTCAAACTCCAAGTTTCACTACCTTTATTAGTCATCAAATTTGTTCTTGCCAAGTATCTTTTGTACCTTATCGGGTTTATTTCTTGGCATAATCATTCGCAAAACCTACATAAAACAAAACATGAGAATTAGAACATATAACTCCTAGATATTATTCATACTCTGCCATATAGCATAAATACCAAACTTATATAAATTTAAGTAAAAATTATGGTGAACCTGGTTTGAAGGACCCATATCGAGTATGATTTTAAATAGTTGTTGCATACTCCTCATTGTGAATATTCCTTCTATTCGCTTTTCCTGAAGCTTGGTGTACTGATCCACTTTAACAGGTTTTCTAAATCGGTCAATGAATCGAGAAAAGTCACCCTTACCTAGTCAAAGAAGACAACAAAAGTACTGATAACAAAATTAAAATTTCCAGCATATTTTGAAATATATTTCAAGTGCATATAGAAAACATCACGATAAGTACTTAAACAAAGTGATACTAATCTAAATAACCGCTGAAAAAGGGTTTACATCAAAAATTTCTTTGTCAGTCGTGTTATTCCTTGTCGTAATCATAGAAGTTCAGTAGATTTCTAATGGCTCAGCAGGTTTAAATGTCATCATTTCAAGATCTTCCAGAAACTGAGATTTAAATGTCATCATTTCAAGATCTTCCAGAAACTGAGAATTGATATTTTTATTAACCTTATTTTTCATCTAACAATCAATAAAACATTTATAGCCGTTAAATACCATATATCATGATCCATATTAGAGGAACCAATTAAAAGCATATACGTTAACTTGACCACATATATGT
The DNA here is from genome assembly GCA_030686995.1 of Artemisia argyi. Lineage (NCBI taxonomy): Eukaryota > Viridiplantae > Streptophyta > Magnoliopsida > Asterales > Asteraceae > Artemisia > Artemisia argyi. The sequence goes on along the minus strand of CM060699.1, from coordinate 154,736,138 downwards.
TCAGTTTGAGCTATAAGTTGTATCTTAACCAAGCCATTTGAAATGATTTGAATGCAAGATACTTCCTAAATAATTTATACTACCTGTTTTAGCGGGTTACCACTTCTACTTGCCCAACCCGCCCATTTTAACCAGGGCTAAAGTGTGGTCTAGTAAAAAAGGACATTGTACAGAATTCAAGTAATGCCATGACCCTTAATAGTTTACAACCTTTTGCATTAACTATCAATACACTCTTTTTAGCAAAATAGGAACATACCTTCAATTATTTGTAATGCTCAACTAACTTAGATTCAGCCTCTTTAAGCAGGTGTCTTGAAGTCTTAAACTTTATTTCATGCTCTGCCTACTTATATTCATCATCATCAAGCTGTTTGCTGGAAGTAAAAATTGTCTTTGGTAAAACATAATATCCAGTTAAAATGTTTTATATTCAATATTGGCCCAATTCATGTAAACATGGCCAGGATTTTACTATAAGGGGGGCTTTTACGTTGTAAAATGTTAACAATATAGTTTATATCCAAAGAACTTAACAAAGACTCCAGGATAGGAATAAGAAATTATTGTCATCTAAAAAAACTTGCACTTCAAATTAACTCATAAGTTTAATCACCAAAATAATTTACTCATAGGCCATAAACACAAAATCTCTCATGAACTACCAAACTGATAAAAGAACATAGGTGCGCTATGTATTCAAACACATACAAAACCTTAATATCTAGGTGTTTTCTTTTTGACTAAATCACAAGTTTAAATGACCAGTTCATCATATGATTATGTAATACCATTATAATATATGTTAGCATTATTAAGGACTAAGAAAAGGATGTGGAACTAAGTTAAAATTTGACGGAAACTAAAAGCTTACATTCTAGATTTAACAATCAAAGGTCCATTGAAATAAAAGAAGGGCTACAGGCACAGAAAAGCACTTCGGCTAAACAGACGGTCCGAGAAGGCGAGCACCCTCTAGCCCCCATTGTCTCCGCTATTGATAGCCAATAAAGCATACACTTAAATAAGCAATTCCAAACATCCCGTTCACACTGAAATATACAATTTCATCCAAATACTCAAAAATGCTCTTTAGTTTAAATAAGGGGTTGTCTGAAATTGTTTATATGTAACTGCCTATTGCTTAAGAAAATGCAGGTGCCAACGTCTCAATGAAGCATAAGAGAACAAACTTAAATCACCCTAAATACATAATGATAGTCCCAATAGGCATCATGCAACTGGTTTTGGAATATACTTGATCTCTTACAATGTTGTAAAGAATCACTAATTATTAAGGTGGCATCACAAAATAGGAAAACAACAATAAACTGAAGAAACAATTCATTCATTACCTTGCATAAATTAAGCCTTTACGAAATAGGTTATAACTATGGTCCGTTGACCGTGGTTATATTTGATATCTAACATATCAGTTAAATACAAACCTAAAGAATTAGCTTTAAAAAGACTGGTCAAAAGGGACAAATGTGTCAACAAAAGTGTATTTGTATAAAACCTCCTATATAACCTTGTACAACTGGCAATTTATTGACTGTGATGGTTTAAAAAAAATCATCCTTTTGAACAGACATGTTTTGGGTCAACACACCATACTTGACTCGTTTTGCTTTATCAACCCGAAACAAATTAACTTTTTGACTAATGACCCGTCCTTCCAACCCGAAACAAATTAACCTTTTGACTAATGACCCGTCCTTTGACCATCTGTAGTAATGATGTTACGTAGTAATTAACAAACTCTTTTTTACCCTTTTTGTTAAGTTTCATCCTTTTCATAAGTATCACAAATCTTATAAATCTATTCATAAACATAAAACCCCAAAAACATCAAGCTAAACCTGTAAACCAAATACACTTACAAAATTTACAGATAAATCAACAATTAAACATAAACCCGTTATTAATTCAGCTATAAAGAGTAAAAGTTTAAAGAAAAACACTTACATAACCAGTAAAACACAAGAATACTTCGAATTGTGTATTGTGTTATTGTGTAGATGAACAATTGAGGCTTTGATTTTGTTTAGATTTAAGGTTCTGGGTACGCATGGTGGCAAGAAGGAAAAAATTCGATTGTAATGTTTGAAGAAAATTGTGTTATTTAGGGTTTCACTTTAAACATAGAGTTGAAAGAAAATTGTGTTGAAAGAAAATTGAGTTGAAAGAAAATTCGATTGTAATGTTTGAAGAAAATTGTTTTCATAAATTCAGTTTTAACCCCTAACCTTTTTGTAAGTTACTCCGTTTTTTTTAAGTTTTAAATTTAGATTAATTTCATATATCACCCTACTTTAAATATTAATTTCATATATACCCAAAGTGCAAGTATTGAGTGCATAATGTACAATGTTTTTAATGCATGTTTTGGTATATATGAAATTTCCATGTAAACGAAGGGGAGATATGAAATTACCCTTTTAAATTTTTACACTTTTGACACATATACGTTTTTACTTAATTTGCTAAAAAACGAATTTTGATACTTTTTTCTACTAAATCAAGAAACATTTAGGGGTTTTAATTAAATATATTTAAAACAAAAAAAATAAAATTAAAAAATATTACCAAATAAGGTATTATTTGATTTTTTAAAAATGAAAAAATCCTCACTAAGGGTTTTATTTTATTAGGAAAAAGATTGTTTATAGGTTATGTCCGCCAAATATTCCATTTTTTAGTAGGACAATAAAATGTTAAATTGCCATTATGGGTTGTGCACTGACACATTTGTATGACATCTAGTGACGAAACGTTAGCTACATACACAGTCTTGTGTATTGATCATTCTAGACACGTCATGCCGAGGGGTCGGGCCGTCAGCTAAGGCTACTTATAGCAATGCTGAATCAATGGGAGTGATTTTGGAAGGTGCTTCGAAATGGGTTGTGCTAGAACGATGGTCAATGACACTCCAGGCCTCGGCTCCACCTTAAATATCACTTTAGTCGCACACTCGATCGATTGGTTTATATTCTCTTCTTAATAGCTAGCTTAACGCTGCTAACGATTAATTTGGATCATTTAAATCTTTGAGCTTGGGCCAAAAATAAGTTAATGGCCAGTATAAGTTGCCTATATGGACTCATTTAAGTTTAAGGCCAGGACCGGGCCTACAGTAATTGGTTTTAATAGTAGATACTTATTTATGTCCATTATATATTTCAACGTATCTTATAGAAGTCTAAATTCCAATAGCCCAGTCAACACATCTATCCCATCCTAAAGTCCTAAACCGATTAAAATAAGACCAACATGAAGATGCCTACTTGTGTTCAATATCATTAAAAAAATTCTAAACTGTCGTGACCAGTAACAGTTGACATTCAAATAAATTAATGTGCAACTGGTTATTTTCTAAACTAGACTAGATGATAGATTAATTAAACAACTAAGTTTTTATACGTTATAGAACTAAAATGGACATAAGCAAAATAGTAGGGGTGTCAATTTCATTACTTTTACATCTAGCGTGTTCTTGTATGAAAACTGTACCACGTTCATGCTGTCGATCCAAAATGGTGGAAATATGTCATGTTTCTATAGAAAATATGATTTATACGAAACATTTGAAAGTGAAAGATGCAAAATTATAAAGATTTACATAATGGTTCAAGAAAACTAAGTGACTTAACGTGATCCATGACAATGAAAAATACAGTAGTATATGTTCATTAAATAAGTAATTTATAGAATCTTTAGTATTACTGTACAATAATTTAAAATGACCATTAGTAATTGGTTGAGATCTTTTTTTTTTTTTTTTTTTTTTTAACATAGGTTGAGATCCCGTTTGGATCATGGGAAAACCAGAACTTCACGTGAATACAATTTAATCGCACAATGTTTGAGGCTTAAACCTTTGACTTTTTAGAAGATGCTTTGCTTGCTATGAAGCACATCTTAAAGTTATTCTTTGGATTATATAGATGCAAGAAAAAGAATAAATAAATGATTCGTTTTAGTTTCATTTTTAGTGACAAGATCTCAATATTGAACCACAAAATTGAAAATTTTGTAGTGCAAAATAGTCGCGGTTCAGTTTTATTTGAGTGATTAATTTTTCAATTTAAGTTATCTTGTACTATTGTTTGTCGTTATGCTCATATAGGTTTTTTTCATATTGTTCTTACCATTTTGAAACAAAAACAAAATAATGAATCTATTTATTAAACTATGCATTAGCATCTCAAATTACTCGAGATAATTGACACTTTATTGGTTATTATATTTTGTTTTCCAATCGGGGTTGGCCATCCGTAAATCCCTCGTTTGGGGAAAGTGAAATATGAAAAGAAGATTAATTGATATAAATAATCTCCTAAAATCGTTTAGCTATAAGTCTTGATTTTCTATATTTAAACATAAGTTTGAGTGTAAAATTTCATCACATCAAAACATGCCCAGTTCACACGAAAGTTGTTACAACCTACTCAAGAGTCAAGTATATGTTTTTTAGAAGTTAATTCCCGTATTAAATGTACTTTTTAATTTGATATGACCATGGTCACAACCACCACCTGTTCTCGTAGTAAGACGTTAACACACTGATTTAAGTTGTTCAAAATTGTCTCCTTTTTTTAAGCCAACAAAGGTATATATTTTTTTAGTTTTCTACACATTATATTGTCCATTTGAGACTTTGAGCACATACATCCCACGAACAATTTTCATAAAGAGGTTGGTTTACTACATCTATATGGTTTTAACAAACAAATTTTTACACGACATCACACTTGAATCACTTGTTTTTCTATTTTCCGACTCTTTTTTTTTTAACAAATCATTTTCTTACACCTTGTTAATATCTTTTTGTAAAGTTTAAGCGAATTATAGTATTTCTCTTTCATAAATAGTAACAAAAAATGCAATTTCCATGTGTTCCCCGCAATCTTTTTATCAAGGAAACCAATCCAAATAAGTTTTTTGTCTCACTATTTGATTTTATAAAATCAATATACAATCCATAACCTAAATACATTCATCCATTTAAATGCTTTAAACACAAATGAAGCTTTTATTTTTTTACTAAAACTAGCTCCAAAGTATGTTCAAAAAAGGGAACACAAAACTAAAACACATTAATTTCATTAATTTCTATTCTAATCAAGCCGGATAATCAAACGGAAGCGGCGAAACAACAGACGAATCCGATAAATTCCTATGAACAAACCCATAATTCCGAAGAACTTGATTATCAGCAAAGTTTAAAGCCTTGTTCATAGCATTCCTACAACCCTTTGTAGTAAACACCGGGTTATGTTTCCCATTACAAGGCTGACAACCCGCAAAATGTGTCACAAAAGGCCGTCTCCAGCTCCCATACTCGTTACCCGCATCTTTTAGCGACGGTTCTCGCAACACTCCGTATCTTTCACTGACCATTTCCGCGTGTCGCCTTCGTAACATCCCAGCCCTTGTCTCTATCTCCAAATACCTCTCGGATATATTTTTTAAAGTGTCAACAATTGCCACCCAATAACCTTCTAAATAATACCCTGTCTCGATTAACATTTTTTTCCCGAACCATTTTTCATGATCCTTAAGCAACAAATAAGCTAAAGCAGTCTGATCATCATTCTCATGCTTAAAAACATTCGATATAACCCCGGTCCATTTCTCGTAGTTTTCGGAGCGTGGGCCCATATCGGCCCACGACTCCAGAAAATCAAGCGACCATTGACAGTTTCTAATCAAAAAAGAACCCGCATTTAACCCTAGCCAGCTTTTCCTCTCATACACCTCTTTCGGCCAACCATGAACGACAAAATTGTAATCTTTATATTTATGAAAAGGAATTTTATACTCCATGTCCGTAAAAGCCGCATCTTCATCTAGCCACCAGATCCATTCAGCTTCCGGATGGGCCACCATCGCGGCTCTAACAGCCGCGATCTTGGCCCAACATGAAGGCATTTCTGGATCCAACAACACGTTATTATAAAATATATCGTACCCATGAATACGACAATAATCAACTTTATTCCTATAAAACCTTAACAAATAATGGTCCCCGGCTGGACCCTTACACGGGGTCGACTTAGACCCCGTGACAATAAACACACGATCCTTCGACTTGGGTTCAAAAGAAGGATGCACATCAAGCCATGTCTTTCTCTTATGATCCCAGTTTTTTATTTTCTTATCAACAGTGTAACCGAAAGATGGGTCGTCGTAAAAGGTGGTAACGGGTGGGTCAGACTCAAGGTCGAAAGCAGGGTGTGGATGGTTGCATTTGCATGAGATATTATTTTTGAAAATAGGGTTAGAGTCGAGAGTTGATAGGAAGAAGAAGGCCCAAAGGCAAAGTAAAGCGGTAACAGCACCGGCTAAGAAAATGGAGGGCCGGTCAAGGGTGCGAATTGTTGGCTTACGCCAATTTGTGTGTGAGAAAACCACCATGAATAGAATGTGAATAAATGATATGGAGTTTTTTGATATGATTATGTGCTTTTTCCAATGTTATGATGGTTAAATACCATGAGAATTTCTTTTTCTATTTTTTATTCTAGATTTTATTATTTTTTTAGTCTAGAGTGAAGTGTTTAAGTTTTTATTATTTTAAGATGGATGTATATTTTAAATGGAAAACATAACTGTCTGTATTAAATTTCACATGTTATGTTAAATTGTGTTTAGTTTTTAAATTCGATTGGGTATTTTGTTTATTATAACATACTCCGACTTGATACCAAACCCGTCTTATGAACAAGAGTTTTATAAGTTTGATTGAGAAAAAGAAAATGATATATAAAAAACTTATAGAAGAAAATGATATATAAAAAAACATATATAAGAAAATGATATTAAAAACTTACATTATACTAATTTCAACTTCGATAATTTACGCACATGTTACACTACATGGTAATTAAAAGATGTGAGACAATGTATAAGTTGAAACTTAAAGTAACAATTCCAAACCAAATAGGTGTAACATACTGTTAAAATAACCGTGACTATCCTATTAAAATGTGTGAAGTGTCAAATTCAACTTTTGATAAGATGAAGTGATCACGATAATTTAAAAAAAAATGATTTTAGCTGGGTTGAATACGTGTGATGAGTTCAAAACTAATGGATTAATTGTATAAAATATGGTAAATTATGATTAGAAAAACCAATTTGATGGTTAAATAAAAAAATGATTTGCACATTTTTTATTTTGATGCGGACATTCATTATCATATATAACATTTACCAGGAAAGTCACATCAAAACACTGTAGCAAATGTGCAGCTACAGTTGCCTTGTGAGAGTGCTACAGTAACTAACGGTCGTTAAGTATTTAACGGCCGTTAAGGTTAATTACTTAACGACCGTTAACTTTGATTTTTTTTTAAATTCCGCCTGTAATTAATCTTTCGTCTTAGAGATTCGTTGCAAATTTAGTCCTTATAACTAACAATCGTTAAATATACTAACTACTTTGACAAAACATCCTGCGGCAACGCGCATGTGATCAACCTAGTTGTATAAGTATACAAAGTATCAATTCTATAAATCAAAGGTTATATCCGAACAACGTGGAGGCTGATTTTGTCATTTTGGTATTTGACAAATACAACCAATAAGGAAGCGCCAAGCCCTCATCTCTTCTCGATTTAATACGATCCTTCAAAGAAACTTTTGGAATATATTTTGTTTTTTCCAACTAAAGAATAGCTACAAGTCTTTTGCCAGTTTTATTTATCAGAAATCCGATTTATTCCCATGTCAAATGTCGTGAAGTGAGATGCACATGATTATCATTTGGACATTTTTAACCTTTTTCTTTTCTGTTTTCTTACAAGTGTATTCAATTTCATCATTACTTTTAAAGAGAAAGTTAAAAAAGAAAGCCAGTCAAAACTAATTTCTTAAAGAGCTAAACAAGTTTCCATTATGTATGTCGACTTTTATGAGAGAGAACTCAAGACTCAAATTCTTTAGTTGTGTTTGGTACAGAACAATCGGCATAAAGTTATAGTTAAGTTTGTGGATTCAAGCAGTGTCACAAAGTGGAACACTGCATCTGTTATTTTTTATGTTTAGTGTTAAATGTTTAACGGAATTTTTTTGGGACATGCTATAGAACCCCGGACATAAGGGGGTGGCAATGGGAGGGTCATGGAGGCTCGGTATGAGATGCCGATCGGCATGCTCCAAAACCACAAGCCCGGCATCAACATTTTGGCATGGCCAAAGGTCATGATATGCCGAATCGGCATGCACGTCAACAAAAAAAAAAATGAACGTTGGCATTTAATATATTTGGCCTTTTGAGTTAATTTTGCATTTAATATGGTTGGTTAATTTTGCATCACCGTTGCTACTAAAAAATAAAGGAAAGTCATGGTGGATTATGAAATGTGTTATTAGCATTTGATTGGTTAAAAGTGTGTTGGCCACTTTTGAATCATCATTGCCACCCCCGTAAGAGAGGTTTGGTCAAAGATTTCGTTTGTCCCCAATTAGTTTACTGTAAAACACAGTTTTTCGTTAGTTTATATTTCGTATTTTTGACAGTTTTAAGCGTTTGACTTATTAAACTTTATATTTTTTGTTCTTTAATTTCATGTTTACAGTTTTTTTATATAAACAAAATTATAATTAAAAAAAAATTATAGAAAAAAGGTCCTAATAACCTCCTTTTTTTTTTTTTTTTTTTTTTTTTTTTTTTTTTTTTTAACGTAGATTACAATAAAGTAAACATGTAAAAATGACAAAAGTACAACAAACAATCTAGAGTTTGAGGAGAAGCCAAAAACAGTATATAGTCAATTTATAAAAGAGCTGTGATTTGCATACTTTAAAAAATAATTTGCACACTCAATATTATGGTATGTTGACATTTATAATTTTGTATGGGTGAACATGAGTAAAAATGATCTAAAAAATATATATGTCAACACATAATAGTTTTGAGTGTGCAAATTATTTTATGGATTGTTCTCTTTATAAAAGTAAGAGGGCATTTTTTTTTACTAGATGGGGAAAAATAATGAGTTCCATTAATTTAATAGTATTATTTTTTTAAATGATTCCTACATTTTTTTTTTTAATTAATAAGTTTATATCTACAAGGCAAAATAACTCAAAACCACCTCAACAAAAGACTTATATAAAGTAGGTATAATTATCCTTCCTCGCTAAAAAAGAAGGGATGTGTTATACTAACCCTCCCTACTAAGGAGGGTTGTATTTTTTGTCCCCTTGTCCCCCATGAGATGAGATCAATATAGATATCATATTTGTCATAGAACCAATAAATCAATCATATTCACCCATTTTTATTTTTCACGTTTTTTTTAAAACAAAATATCTTGCAAACGGTAAATCGTCAAGCTACAAAAAAAATACATTCCCGACGAGAATTAAATCATTTTTCTATAGATACGCATTGTTATATACATTCGACGAATTTTTTTTTTCAAAAAAAAAATCCGCCCAGAAAAATCATATATGATTTGTAAAAATCATATATGATTCGTTAAAATCAAATCATATACTACCTTCGTCTTAAATTAATAGTCCATATTTCCTAATCGAGATGTCTCAAAATAAATGTTCACCTTTCTTTTTAAGTAAAAACTAGAGATTTTAATATGGCAATATTCTATTTGAGTGGTTGAAAATTAAAGTAACCCCACTTTTATTAAATTTTGTAATTGCTGTCTCCTGACAATAATTTTGAGACGGATGGAGTATGATTCTTACGAATCATATATGATTTTTAAAAATCGTATATGATTCGTAAGAATCATATATGACTTTCACAAATCATATATGTTTTTCTGGGCGGAAAATTTGAAAAAAAAAATCTTTGAAAATATATAATAATGCATGTCTATAGAAAGATAATTTAATTCTCGTCGCGATGGTATTTTTTGGTAACTTGATAATTTACGGTTTGCGAGACATTTAAGTTTTAATAAAAGAGTGGAAGTTTATTTTTTTATTTTGATAAAAAAAAAATGAGTGGCTAAGATTGCTTGATGGGTTGTATGGTAAAAGTTTGATCTATAAAGAACTTTTGTCACATTTGTTTCCCTTTTTATTTCAGTACACCATAGTTTTTTTGTCAGTTTCTGTTCCGTATTTCTGACAGTTTTAAGCGTTTGACATATTAAAATTTATATTTTGTGTTCCACATTTTCAGGTTTATAGTTTTTTAATATAACCAAAATTATATAAAAAAAAAATCAAAAAAAAAAAATACGGGGTTTAGTGTAAAAATATAGAGCGGTCAAATATATCATGGGCCAAAAAGAAACATGGGTTAAGTCAAAGTACTGTAATCCCCAAATCACGTGATCTCTATCACATGGGGGTGGGGCTGCTTCTTAACTTCCTATACAAAACGTAAATATAATATTTTTCTTACTTCTTTCTGATTTTCTATTTTGATACGAGGATAATGATACATGGAATTGTTAAAATGATTGTCTAACAAATTAACAATACTACTAGCACGGCTATACGATTATATTAAATTAGTAATTACCTAATGATCAAACTTTTGGTTCAAAGCATCCACAATCATGTTATAATATATTATAGAAAATATATAAACAATGTGTAAAGAGATATAATTCCAAACATTTTTGTCCCAAAAAGACGTGAGACATTGAAACATGAAAAAAGAAGCCACGATCATTGACTGTGAAAAGAAAAGCATGATAAAACCGCCAAAACTTGAACACAAAAAAAGAAAGACGCGGGAAATTATGCCACAAATCAAGGAAATATATTTGACCAAAATTATAGTTCAAAGCTATTTTAAGTTACACAGTTTTGGTTGATTAAGAAAAAGTTTATTGTTTTATATGTGGAAATTTTAACCTTTGCGATAGTGTAAAAATGGTGTTCGGATAATTACAAATAAACAACACTATTGCATGTTTGACTTGATTAGTTGCAAATGGGTCATGTTAATATGTCATATGTTCATTTAAATGGAAAAGAGCATTGATAATTAGGCCTATTAAATAAACTTACAAATAAGCCTACTTCATTTATATTTTGACAAGTATTAAAAACATTTTTTTCTCTCTCCTCATATTCATCAATTAATTTTGAATTACACCAATCATATTTGTAGGTCTATTCTTAAGTTCATTCCTTAGATCTACAAATGATTTTTCAATGGGAAAATAGATGGTGCGTACAAGTTAAAGATATAAGATAATTTGAGAACCAAACTTTTTTTACAACTAATCTTCACTCTCCATCTTCCCTCTATCTTTATTTGATCTAATAGATGAGATTAATCCCAACAATCTAAAAAAAACCCACTTTCATCTTCTTTTTTTTTTTCAAATATTAATATCTTTCAAACCGTTAATTGTTAATCGAAAAAATATATACCGTTACGACGAGCATTTAATTATCTTTCCATAGATAGGCTATTTGAGATACTTTCGACAATTTTTTTTCGTTTTTTTCACGCTTTTTTCGTGGCCGAAAAACTCATATATGATATTACATATCATATCATATCATATCTGATATGTGATATCATATATGATACTAGCTTCAAGACCCGCCCGATGGGCGGGCTAGCTCTATTAGCGTATTTCAATTAATAGTATATTAATAAATTAAAAATCAAAATACCATACGAACACGCATTGAATTTAAAATAAAAAATGAAAAAAATACATAAGAGGCCAAAAATATGTATATTAAAATACGACTAAATAAAAAAGCGTCTAAATACAAATAAAATAAAAAGGTAATATGTTTAGAAATGATGCAACACTTCTTTGTAGACAAACGTTACACGTTTCATTAGTGTAGTTGTTATCTCTATCACAACTTTCGCACTTCATTCTATGTGTCTTATGCTCGGTTATTCCATTGCCATAAAATTGACTCCTGCAAACCTGTAATGTAAATGATTCAAGTTAAAGTTATGTTTGATGCAATTATTTAAAGTTATGGACTAAAAAGTTAACTTTATATGACTTATGTCAAAACTCTATCTCCCTAATCACCCATATAAAAAACATGTATATACAACTATATTAAAAATTACGTTGAAAACCATTTTACAACATTCAAACTCAATATTTTACAAAAGAGTCTAACGATAATTTTACTTATTAAATAGGCATTTAAACTTGGAGCGATGCCATTGATATACTCCCTATGTCCTTATCCAAAGTTGCAGCTATAAGCCATATTTAACTCTATTACATTTGACACCCGCACCTTCTACACGGCTACACTTCCAACCCATCTCAATACTATATTCATATAGTGATAAAAATGTTGCTCACGGTCCATCACCTGATCTAAACATAGTATCTATTGCTTAGCCTGAAACAAACCAAAGGTTTCTATCCTTCGCCAAGTAAACCTGTGAAACAAATCATAAAAAGCAAAACATAAAAGTCATTGTGTTTAATTAAGGGATCGTGTTTTTACATTTGAATTATGTTTGCATTTAATATTTAGCCTTAAATTTAATTTTGTAGCATGAGAAACAACATTTTATGTTGAGAAACACATTTAATCAAGACGTTAAGCTCAAGAATATTACTAAGTAGCCCCTGAAAGAAACATGTTTCTTTGTGACAACTTGCTCTAGTCTGATCAACTCCTCACCATTTGCAGCATACAAAGCTATGACAGGACGCACTGGGTCAGAGATAAGTAGATACCATAATTCTTTAAAGATGCCTATTACTATTATAGCAAATACTCAATACATGAATAGCAAATATTCTCGTGTTTGGTTTTGCATAGATTGTCTCAACTATTTCAAGTGACATTAGAACTTGGGCCAACTCACTTCGGCTTTTTTTGCTCATGGGCTCATCACTCATGCGGCTGCCTAGTGATCCAGATATTGTATGGGGATAAAGGATCACTGCTACTGGAGTAGAATGCACTCTCATCTAATGAAATGACTATTTTGTTCACAAATGAAGCCAAGACACTTAGATGATATGCAGTTCAGAAGTAGGCATGCAGATTGACCTGGGTACTGAGACTTCACAGGATAATTCTTGAAATAATCATGTGAAGTTTCAATTTTTTAGAGTTTTGGAGAACTTTTGCTTGTAAAAATAGCAATTACATGTCATCTTCTTCTCTCGCGTGCCTGATTTGCCACAACTCTACATCCTGTCTTTGAATGCATTCATTTGCATACTGAACGATCTTTGAAAGATTGTTCCTTGTGCCGATAAAAGCGCATGAGGATCCATTTGAAATCTTGTCATGGTCTGCATCATTTATTGTTTCCGGTTAATCATACGTAAATCTCAAAGAAAAGAATATAAAATGTTTTTCGCGACTATATAGTTTCATATCTGATCTCAAATTTATCAATATATAGAAAAATTTTATAAAGCAAAGAAATAGTTTGTAGTAGTTGGAACTTAAGCACTTTAAAATAAACAATCCTGAAGACGCTTATATGAAAATTGTTATTTTCATATTTTACTTTGCTAAAATGGATAATCAGTCTTGAAGATTATTAAATGGTGAAATAAGCAACATCGACTAATTAGTACTCCGTAATCAGATTACATTGTAGTAAAACATGCAATTTCAATACGCAGTCTCATACAGACCCTTAACTAAAAATATTAGAAAAAAAATACGCCAAGGTTACCTGAATTCTCGAGAAGTATCCAGCAACAAAGTAGGTTGCTGTCCATAAGAAATAACCTGATAATACATTGATCATGCCTTAAAATCTGTCGCACCCCATCTCGCACCCACAAGTCCACTCCCTAACTCCAGCTTCAATGGCACATTGCACGACATGTTCAGCATACAAATCTGAGTTCCAATAGAAGAAGTGAGCATATGCTCCATCTCTTCATTCTTCGGCGTAAAGGAGATTATCAGCGGAGGTGTTCGCTTATCACTGCAATATTACAAAAACTATATAAGGATTTACATATAAATTAACAACCAACCCATTAACCTATTACCCAATCTGCCCATTTTGCAGTCCCTAGACTTAAGTGAGATTAGAAGCTAATGATGAGTATTACAAACCTGTAATGCCAGACTGTCACACCCCAGAAATTCGGGTCCAGCAGAAGCATACATGTCACTGGGGTGCTACTCGAATGGTATCACAACACAAGGTACAAAGAATGGTTTCATTTCATTTATTTAGAATGAAAGTTGTTATCAAAGCATTTATTTTACATATTATAAAAGAAGAGTGGAAATAGGCCCATAATTTAGTTAAAGTGGTCCCAATAGTTATCAAAGTCTTCTATGACCATGCCATGCCAAAAGCCTCCAAAAGTAAGATAACGCCTTAAGAACCTGAAAATACATGCTAAAACGTCAGCATAAGGCTGGTGAGTTCATAGATTTTAGTAAACAAGTAATTTTCGGTAAACAAGTACTTTTGGTAAACAAGTATTTTGCGGAAGGCAAGACAATATAACAAATACAATGTCACAGCCAAAAATAAGGTATACAGTGCCTAAGCTCATGACCCCGAAGCTCGACGTAATCGTATGAAATCAATCATAATAATGCCCCTTGCAAGTGTTTTGCCAGACACTCGGAAGTAATCCGAATGATATGCGTCCGTTTGACAGGTTGGCGCGACCAACTCGGACGGGGTGTCAACCCAAATAGATCTATCCACAGCATTCGCGCTCACACGCATGTAATTAACGGTTCATGATAAAGGGGACTCCAGTGGCAGTAATAGGTAACTCAGGCAAAGTAACAGTTTTGTATTTATGTCCGCAAAAGCAAGAACTTGTATCCATAAGAAAGTAATCAAGGATGGATTAAGTAATTCATAAGGTATTCAAGTAATCAATCAAGTATTTCAACCATCCAGTAATGTTTGAGAAAATGAATCGCGTTCAAGTAAAACAAGCATTGAATTTAAATAGTAATGAGCATGTATCTTCCCCCAAAACAGTTGTAAAACAAGTAAAAGTGGGGGTTATGAACTCACCTTAGCAACAGCAATATCCGATAGACAAAGTAGTAGTTGGAAATAAAGTCCGGGTACTCTAATCGCGGCCTAAATAATGCATATGTCTTAGGTTCGAAAACAAGGTCAAGCATCCAAGTCATACACTATATTATCACTTGTACATGTTGTTGGAAATTTTTATTGCCAAAAACGTAGGTAATTAAAGTGATCTCGTATTTAAGTCATCCACCATTTTAGAAAACATAGCTTGTAAATCTCACGACCAAATATTTGTCGTCTTGTAAATATATATTTTGAAAAACTTTAGCGCACCTAATAAGTATACACAATGTTCTACCATTTTTATATACGTCATTTTAGCCAAATTATACTCTAAAATGTCCAAAAGTCAATTTTTAAATATTCCATCAGCTTTTATTATTTGAACCAAAGCTGTCAAAAAGTATATGTTTCGTCGCAACTTTTCTAGGCCATAACTTTTGCGTCGTAACTCCGTTTTTCAAGTTTTATATATTCCCGCGAAGGTATTCAAGTATACTTTAGGTTTTTCAAGGTCTCGGCTAGCCTAAATGTCATTTAACCTCAGTTTTCCTAGCTCAAAATTCGGGACAGAAACCATTTTTCAGAAAATATAGTTTTCGTCGTCAATCTTGAAAATAGCATATCTTTTTCGTTATAAATCAGTTTTAACCCGTTCAAGCGGCTATGTTTTCATTATTAAATCTATTTTCTATATTTCTAGCCTAATAAGGCCACCAAGATACTGATTTTCCACAGGGAGTCGAAAAGGGACAGATTTATCATGGATGATGTCAAGTTATTTTTCTAGTGTTTTTATTTGCTACAACCTTTTGCCAACAACTCCAAATCTTGTCCTAGGTCATCCATCAACTAGAAAAAAATAGTGATCTAAACATAACCTAATAATATTTAAAGTCCTTGTTCAAGATCATCCAAGTATTCAAAACTAACATATATATATAAAGTTTATTTCATTTTCTTGTAGAGATTTTTATTAACAACTTTTCTTGTGATCAAAACTTGTACAAAATATATTTTCTTGGCAAGAGATCAAAGTGGATGTAAGATGTTTCAACATGTACCAAGTGATAACTAAGTATACACACTTATCAAACATAAAAATCATGAACTCATGAAGTATAAGTAGTGTAAGTTTACTTACAAAGAGGTTTGTGAGATGAGATTTGTAACAACACTTGTGTAACCCCCAAGATTAGTATCAAACCCTTGTTAATCTTGCCCTAAGTATCCTAGATAGTAACCAACAACTCCAAATCTTTTTCCCTTGCTCCTTGGTGTGGCGATTTAAGTGTAAGAGTGGGAGATGATAGTTTTCTTTTCTAGTAACTAAATATGAGTATTAGTCCTAGGTATATATAGCTAGACATGGTAAATTGTTGGTCAAAAAAAATCTTTGGTCTTGGTCCATGTTTTGCCGAATTTTAGGGAAAAATGGGGGACAAAAATGTGGCTCTAGCCACCTTCATTTAATTAGCATGTTTCATGGGTTTATGTCACATGTAGAGAAAAATAATAGTAAGCAATTATGGAACTAGGGGGGGCGGCCATAGGGAAAAATTGGAAGAAAATGGATGTAATTTTTATAAAATGTATATATTAAATGTATTGGGTAGTAAAAATATGTATTGGGTATTAGTTTGGTAGTTAACGGAAGTTATACGTAATTAAACGTAAGATATAAAGAATTTATCTTGGACATCGGAAAATATTTTTAGGACTTTTGTAATAATTTTGGAAGTATAAAAATACCCTGAAAATAATTGTTGAGAAAGTCGGGTATGTCAAGTGTTACATTCTTAAATAAAAATTAACATTTTATTGAATTTAAAACCGTACGTATTTAAAGAATAGAAATTTGTTTTATAGTATAAAATTATGAATTGGGGAAGGAGCAAGGTACCGAAGCGTTGTGGACTAAAATTAGCCTAAGTCCTAGTGTACTTAGAATTTAACTAGAAATTCGTGTCGATTCAAGTAAAAGGCTCATGTAAAAATGTTTCAAATCAAACGTCAAGAATTTAAATTCGAGTTTAGAAAATAGTATTGACCTGGGAAATAGCGGGTTGTGACATTCTACCCCCCTAAAAAGGAATCTCGTCCGCGAGATTCAGTCAGCGTTGGTCATTGAAGTGGTATTAGCGAAGAGATGGGGGTACTTCTTGACAAATCCGGTCTTCTCGCTCCCAAGTGAATTCGGGACCTCGTTGAAAATTCCAGCGAACCCTGGGCGATAGGAATTCGACTATGTCTTAACTACTGGACATCCCGGTCCATGGTTCTGAAAAGATATGAGTTGGTTATCAGGTTGAGTTGTGTCCAGCGGCATGATGAGCGATTCAAGCATTCACTACTGAAAAGGTATGAATTGGAAACATGGAATGTATTGTATTCACTACTGAGTTCTGGTGGAAGCTCTAGTCCGTATGCTACAGGGCTGACTCTAGCCAATATCTTAAATGGACCAACGTATCTCGTCTTTAACTTCCTGTATTTTTCGAACCATATCACGTCTTTCCAAGGCGAGACTTTCGACATAACTTGGTCGCCAATCTTGAAATTCTAAAGGTTTGCGTCGCACATCGTATAGCTTCTTATGTCGATCATGTGCAGCCTGTTGACTTGGAGCGTTGTTCCAAGCCCTGATGGGTTCTAACGATGAAATGACCAAGGAAGCGTACTAATAGCCAAAAGAAGTAGATGTCAATGCTAATGAAGGAGTGAGAAGTACATTACAATACACATGAAAGAACTAATGAATCATAAGAATAAAAAGGGAATCATGTCAAGTACCATGTTTTAAGAACAGATAATGTCAAAATGAAAGGTTGCGAACGAAAAGATCAACAATTGAAAGAACATTCGTACTAGTATGAGCCAATAATGCTTGAAAGAAAGATTAAATATCCGTACGAATAAAGAAGCAAACTGTTATCGATTAACGAAAAAGAATTAATGAATCACAACAATAGCAAATAGAATTAGATGTCAAAACAAAGAATGATTGAAAGGAGATTAGATGTACGAATGGAGAAGGAAAACGCGATTGATTTATGCAAACGAAAGAGTCAATAAATCATAACAATAGTAAATAGGTTTAGATGTTAAGAACAAAGAATGCTTAAAAGGTATGTTTGAAATCAGGATGAACAAAGAAACAAACGAAATGATGGGTAAAAGAAAGACCAATAATGATGCAATTAAACGCAAATAAAGGAATCATAAATCATTACGATAGCAAAGAGGATGGATAGAGAATATCAACACAATAATAAATTAACCGAGAGAACCAAAGTGTTCAAATAATAATCAAGAGGGGTAAATACTGAAAGACAGAGTGTCAAATGAGGACAATCAAGAAATGAGACCGACAATAAGCATCCCATATGAGAATAAATGAGGACAAGCAATAAATGAGAAAAGCATTACGCAAATCGAATGCTAAGTAAGAACAACAATAAATACAAGAGACATTAAATTTTTCGAATGTTGATTGAAGGTAATTGAGAGCGAACAATAAATGAGAAAGACAATAAATGTCATAACTATGAACAAGTAATCAGCGAGAAGTTAATTAGTATTACGAATTTTGATTAAGATTGAATGTGAACAACAAATAACCGGTTAGACAATAAATGTCACGAATGAGAGCAAACAGCAAATGAAAAGTCGAATATTGATTGAGTAAGGATGAAGACAGTAATAAATGGGAAAGACAATAAGTGTTACGAACGAGAATGAGTCAATAAATGCAAAGTCAAATAAGTATCAAGGATGTTGATTGATTATGAATGAGAACAACAGCAAATGTGATAATCAATAAGTATAGCGAATGTTGATTGAGAAGGACAGAATATTCGTACTCAACCTCTCAGGCTTTATTCTGGTCTAACGAGACCATAGGTTGGTCGTCAAGCAGTTTCTACTGGTGCGTGATGTTCCTTACGAGGCGCCATGCGTGTCACCGGTAATAGGGTAGAGTGGTGAATGGATTTTCTGGTGATAAACTCTAGTCGGGTGGGAGGAGTAAGATTATTAGTGGCTCTCCTATTCGTCTTTCGAGAGGTCTCATGAATGGCTCTGTCTCATTGTCGGGCATTAGTAAGTAGGTCAGTGATATGGGTGTTGGGAGGGTGGCCGACAAGTTTTCCAACTTGTCCTCGGAATCGAAAAATACATTAAGTAGGGGTAAACAATGCTGTCGAGTTCCGTCGTTACATTCCTGGTGACGTGATTCTTCAAAACCACAAGAAGTGAGGAAGAATGAGGTGTTATAAATCCGTGTCCCGAAAGTAGGTGTTCCAAAAGTATAGTGTTACAAAAGTATAGGACGAGTGTTGAAACTAGTCTTCAGAAACGGCTAGTAAGGTAATGAGTTTTAATGTCACATAAAACGATGTCACATATGATTTTGAAAATTTTTAGAGACCATTTGTATTAATCATGATATGTCGGAAGGTTTAGAAGACCTTCAAAAGTACGAGTGTGTATGTTAGTTTAGTTACGCTAGTAATATGTCTCTAGCTTTTAAAAGTTGTTTTGAAAGACCAAAATGAGTGTCCCAACTTGAAGTCAAATGGTAAGATTACGTAGGGGAAAAGGCGTAACGGTGTGACAGGTACGGTATGTATGTATAAGTGTATAGAAAATACTTATAGTGAATAGCGTAAATCATGTAAAGTATAGGTTATCAAGTAACAAGGTATAACACATAGTTACGTCACATAGATCATTAAGTAAAATATCAAGTAAGGCAGTGGCTTGGCAGGCAGGCATGTGGCGGTCATAGGGTTAAGTTTTTGTAAAGGTAGTTATAGTCTGGGTTTTGGAAATACCCAATTCTCTATAACCGAGGCTCTGATACCAATCTGTCACACCCTAGAAATTCGGGTCCAGCAGAAGCATACATGTCACTGGGGTGCTACTCGAATGGTATCACAACACAAGGTACAAAGAATGGTTTCATTTCATTTATTTAGAATGAAAGTTGTTATCAAAGCATTTATTTTACATATTATAAAAGAAGAGTGGAAATAGGCCCATAATTTAGTTAAAGTGGTCCCAATAGTTATCAGAGTCTTCTATGACCATGCCATGCCAAAAGCCTCCAAAAGTAAGATAACGCCTTAAGAACCTGAAAATACATGCTAAAACGTCAGCATAAGGCTGGTGAGTTCATAGATTTTAGTAAACAAGTAATTTTCGGTAAACAAGTACTTTTGGTAAACAAGTATTTTGCGGAAGGCAAGACAATATAACAAATACAATGTCACAGCCAAAAATAAGGTATACAGTGCCTAAGCTCATGACCCCGAAGCTCGACGTAATCGTATGAAATCAATCATAATAATGCCCCTTGCAAGTGTTTTGCCAGACACTCGGAAGTAATCCGAATGATATGCATCCGTTTGACAGGTTGGCGCGACCAACTCGGACGGGGTGTCAACCCAAATAGATCTATCCACAGCATTCGCGCTCACACGCATGTAATTAACGGTTCATGATAAAGGGGACTCCAGTGGCAGTAATAGGTAACTCAGGCAAAGTAACAGTTTTGTATTTATGTCCGCAAAAGCAAGAACTTGTATCCATAAGAAAGTAATCAAGGATGGATTAAGTAATTCATAAGGTATTCAAGTAATCAATCAAGTATTTCAACCATCCAGTAATGTTTGAGAAAATGAATCGCGTTCAAGTAAAACAAGCATTGAATTTAAATAGTAATGAGCATGTATCTTCCCCCAAAACAGTTGTAAAACAAGTAAAAGTGGGGGTTATGAACTCACCTTAGCAACAGCAATATCCGATAGACAAAGTAGTAGTTGGAAATAAAGTCCGGGTACTCTAATCGCGGCCTAAATAATGCATATGTCTTAGGTTCGAAAACAAGGTCAAGCATGCAAGTCATACACTATATTATCACTTGTACATGTTGTTGGAAATTTTTATTGCCAAAAACGTAGGTAATTAAAGTGATCTCGTATTTAAGTCATCCACCATTTTAGAAAACGTAGCTTGTAAATCTCACGACCAAATATTTGTCGTCTTGTAAATATATATTTTGAAAAACTCTAGCGCACCTAATAAGTATACACAATGTTCTACCATTTTTATATACGTCATTTTAGCCAAATTATACTCTAAAATGTCCAAAAGTCAATTTTTAAATATTCCATCAGCTTTTATTATTTGAACCAAAGCTGTCAAAAAGTATATGTTTCGTCGCAACTTTTCTAGGCCATAACTTTTGCGTCGTAACTCCGTTTTTCAAGTTTTATATATTCCCGCGAAGGTATTCAAGTATACTTTAGGTTTTTCAAGGTCTCGGCTAGCCTAAATGTCATTTAACCTCAGTTTTCCTAGCTCAAAATTCGGGACAGAAACCATTTTTCAGAAAATATAGTTTTCGTCGTCAATCTTGAAAATAGCATATCTTTTTCGTTATAAATCAGTTTTAACCCGTTCAAGCGGCTATGTTTTCATTATTAAATCTATTTTCTATATTTCTAGCCTAATAAGGCCACCAAGATACTGATTTTCCACAGGGAGTCGAAAAGGGACAGATTTATCATGGATGATGTCAAGTTATTTTTCTAGTGTTTTTATTTGCTACAACCTTTTGCCAACAACTCCAAATCTTGTCCTAGGTCATCCATCAACTAGAAAAAAATAGTGATCTAAACATAACCTAATAATATTTAAAGTCCTTGTTCAAGATCATCCAAGTATTCAAAACTAACATATATATATAAAGTTTATTTCATTTTCTTGTAGAGATTTTTATTAACAACTTTTCTTGTGATCAAAACTTGTACAAAATATATTTTCTTGGCAAGAGATCAAAGTGGATGTAAGATGTTTCAACATGTACCAAGTGATAACTAAGTATACACACTTATCAAACATAAAAATCATGAACTCATGAAGTATAAGTAGTGTAAGTTTACTTACAAAGAGGTTTGTGAGATGAGATTTGTAACAACACTTGTGTAACCCCCAAGATTAGTATCAAACCCTTGTTAATCTTGCCCTAAGTATCCTAGATAGTAACCAACAACTCCAAATCTTTTTCCCTTGCTCCTTGGTGTGGCGATTTAAGTGTAAGAGTGGGAGATGATAGTTTTCTTTTCTAGTAACTAAATATGAGTATTAGTCCTAGGTATATATAGCTAGACATGGTAAATTGTTGGTCAAAAAAAATCTTTGGTCTTGGTCCATGTTTTGCCGAATTTTAGGGAAAAATGGGGGACAAAAATGTGGCTCTAGCCACCTTCATTTAATTAGCATGTTTCATGGGTTTATGTCACATGTAGAGAAAAATAATAGTAAGCAATTATGGAACTAGGGGGGGGCGGCCATAGGGAAAAATTGGAAGAAAAATGGATGTAATTTTTATAAAATGTATATATTAAATGTATTGGGTAGTAAAAATATGTATTGGGTATTAATTTGGTAGTTAACGGAAGTTATACGTAATTAAACGTAAGATATAAAGAATTTATCTTGGACATCGGAAAATATTTTTAGGACTTTTGTAATAATTTTGGAAGTATAAAAATACCCTGAAAATAATTGTTGAGAAAGTCGGGTATGTCAAGTGTTACATTCTTAAATAAAAATTAACATTTTATTGAATTTAAAACCGTACGTATTTAAAGAATAGAAATTTGTTTTATAGTATAAAATTATGAATTGGGGAAGGAGCAAGGTACCGAAGCGTTGTGGACTAAAATTAGCCTAAGTCCTAGTGTACTTAGAATTTAACTAGAAATTCGTGTCGATTCAAGTAAAAGGCTCATGTAAAAATGTTTCAAATCAAACGTCAAGAATTTAAATTCGAGTTTAGAAAATAGTATTGACCTGGGAAATAGCGGGTTGTGACACAGACGCTGCTACCAAATTCAAGGCAAAGATAAATATCTGCAGGCATGCGTTCGCAGAGGACGATGTACCTATAACCGTGGATTTTGAACTCATATATCGTAACAATCAAAAATACAAATCATATGTATTTGGTTAACATCTTCAACTGTGTCGCAATAATTGCCAACAGATGCTTGCACGTAAAGAAACATTGAGAGTTTCAGGTGTCCTACCCAAAGATTTGCGTCTGATTTCTCCATCAACTTTTTTCAGTTTTTGGCGCCCTACCATTAGTAGGAGTTGGAGATCGCGGGACTTTAGCATACCCAACAGTATATAAACGCTTGGTCGACAGAACCTATAGATTAAAAACAACAGTCATAACCACGGTATAAATTGTGTCAGGTTACAATAAGCAATTCGCAGAATGGGGCATATTTCTAAAAAATAGTAGTTTCATATCTAATCAGTATATAACATGAGCAGAGCATTAATTTTAAAATACATCGTTTCTGGATCCATTCTGTGAACTTAATGCTCATATGAGATTACATTAAACTACAACTTCATAACAAAAGAGTATACCTAATCCACCTAAAAGTTCTAACGATATGAAATTATAACAGCTCACATGATCAGAAAATAATGGTGGTAAATTGTCAAATAATGGGTGGGAAAAGGTACCACATATACACACTAAAACTTGTAGTAGATGATTTACCACGTTTAAGTCGTACAGAAATACAGTTTAAAGCATCATTCATATATCAGAAGCTAAAATAAGGAATTCAACTATCATAATATTTACTCGCAAACTTACATAACTTATCAAATTTTTTAAACCGAAACCAAATCCTTCATTAGGCCATGGCAATGTCTCAGCTACCTTGTGATATATCTGAGCCACTGCGCATCAGGACCAAGTGTTATTATGTCTTAGCTACCTGTCTGACAGTTTGCTTTGGTAAACTTGTAACTTGAGATCATAACCATATATGTTTATCTCATTAACTTGGATAACAATTTTTCAGATTTCATTATATTATATAATGGATTGTTGAAAACTGAATATTTATAGAACGACCAAAATGATACTTTTAGTAAATAGAAAACAAAAAAGTACATGAGATTAGTTTATAGAAATGTAAACCTGGATCGATTCCATCTGTGTTAGGGGAACCAACGGGTGTGGTGATGGTTAGATCTTGCATTATTATATCACTACAAAGGCATACAAAATCTAATTAGATATTATGTTAATTGATCTTAAACAACATATAGTATGATTATGCAGTGTCTCTTAATTGATGGACCAACCTGCTATAAACCGGATGACAAACCATGAAGGCGAGTTGATCAAACTGAGATTAGACATTTGAATTTAGCTCGAGTACATTAGCTCCATCATGTAGGGTCTTGTGTCAGCTGATTTCTCTTGGTGAAACTTATCCCACCATAATGAACCTTGGCCGTCAATGGTGCCATTATCACCTTTAACAACAAAAAACAGTGTCACAACAAATTAATATCGAGTACTATAGCAAAAGCAGCAGGTCAATCCAAATTTTATCATGTGAATTGTATTTTACTCGATACAATTATTTGGATTTCGGATGTAACATTTAATAGCTGTGATGGAAAATATAACTGTAATAACAACATCAGTAAGGTGTGATCCACCTATTAGACTATTGAACTGTCCTTCATGTCCATCTCTTCCATGACCATAAGAAGGCAATGGTTCTATGCGCGGATACTCTCCCTCATCTCTTCCATGACCATAAGAAGGCAATGGTCCTTCATGTCCATCTCTTCCATGACCATAAGAAGACATTGCCATTGATTGCAACTGAAATGAGTTTAATCGGTCCCATCCAAGACCAAAGGAGCAGCATCACTGGTCCAAACTACATGCGTCATACAAAAAATAAGAAACAAACTAATGTTTGACACGTAGGGTGTATGGATGACAGATCAATCTGACTAAAACTCATTGGTCAGCATCATAAAATACATATTCTAAGGACTTAACATGTGTTTTGGTTTAGCCAAGTGCAAAACGTATCAAAGTAGTAGTCGGGTAATATTATTAAACACTTTGGCGAGCATAAAAGCTACATGCTCTAAATAAAAAATGCAACTTTCTGGCAATATAACATAACAGTAAATCAATGGAACTCATGTTTCACCAAAAAACACGCATTGTTATGTCAAACATTTCATTGTTCCACTTTACATCAAGTTTCATCCGATAATAAAAGGTATTCAGATTTATTACATCAAACTGCTTATATTCTTAAATAAGCTGGAACCATTTTTTAAGTCAATATAAATTTAAAAAAGCCCTAAATCACACATAAAAATAATCAACTTACAATTAAAATCAATAAATCAACAACATACGCAAATTACTCACATAAACTGATTACAAAGTTCAAACCTTTATCAAACAAAACCCACAAATCCATCATGTATTTAGAAAAAATCCATGATTGTATATATAACTAATCCATAAATAATTAATCATTATACAAAAAAATTGATCGTCAAACCTAATTGGATTCAATCATAACAAAAATTAGGAAAATACCTTCGATTGGTAGATGATGTAGCCGGATTTGTATGTGTTTTTTGAAATCGATTTAAATAAATCTTTCGAAAATAATTCTGATGGATGTGTCAATGATTTTTGCTCTGTGTGTTTTCAAATTTTTTTAAGATAATAAAACCAGATCTTGATTCATAAATTAAATATATTTGCCCCCTAATTTAGCTCCACTTTTTTTTCTCAAATCCGGTTTGAAATTTTTTTTGAAAACTTTCTAAAAGGGGTGAGGTTTACACGTGTAGTTTTGTGAGATTTTTGGGAGAGTTTTTGCCTCTAAAAATAGCAATCACACTTGTGCTATATATAGAGTGAGATATCATATATGATTTTTTCGGCCACAAAAAAGAACGTGAAAAAAATGAAAAAAAAATGTCTAAAATATATCAAATAACCTATCTATAGAAAGATAATTAAATGCTCGTCGCGATGGTGTAATTATTTTCACTTAACGATTAACGGTTTAAGAGATATTTAAATTATTAAAAATGGGTGAAATATTAAAATGTTTTTAATCTCCAACAATTGATTTCTTTTTAGATGAATGGTAGGGATGAGTCCCTTGATATGTAAGAAAAGTTTGATATTTAATATAACTCTGCTCACAAGTTAAATGGTAAAACGGATTTCTTCATGTCAGGCTAGAAGGCAACGATTTAACATTTTCATCAAACACATCTGTGTTACGTCAATTTTTTTTTTCTCGCTTCACATTTTCGTGGGCAAGGCAAACCTTAACTTCACATTTCTTTAAAATACGCACTTTATATAAATATACCCTACTAAATACCTCACAAATACTCACACACAAAATAAAAAATAATACTATAACATTCGAATAGTACAAATGCTCCAGCTTTTCCTTTGAAAATTGCAGGGTGAAGCTTTTCACCATAAGTAGCATTGTGAAGTGTGTGTGGTGCGTGAGGTGATTGGGTTGGCAAGAGGGTTCACGCGTGAGGTGAAGGGAAAAGGTGAAACCATCACCACCTTGCCGACTAGCCTTAGAGCATTGGGTACGATCACCAAGGTTAAACTTTCACTCAGTAACACGTTAGCATCACACCAGATTTAACCTTTTCAACTAAAAAAAATTATATATATCATAACCAAACTATAACCAACAACAATTTATAAAAACACCATTTCATTTAAAGGGCAGAAGTGAAAATTTGAGGGGATGTAGGTTGGTTTTTTTTTTTTTTTTTTTTTTTTTTTTTTTTTTTTTTTTAATTCCAACTAAAACTTAACGAGGCGTTAAGGGTTTAACTTGTAACTTTAACCTGGCTTTCACTTTGGGGGGCGGTATGGTTAACCACACTTTAACGCCAAAATGTTAAGCTTTCATCTCCTCAAATGGTGAACATACCCTTTGCTCTTATATGTGGTATTTTCGTTATGTTTTTTACTATTTCTATAACCACTTAAAATATGAGATATTTAAGTTAATAATTAAAAGGTTTGCTAATAACAATCCTAAGACTACTGTTAATAAGGCTCAAGAACACGTCTTGTGTGCTTAGGTTGAAGTGCAACGACGTGTTCACCTTATTACCCACACCATCTAGGACGCGTTTGTGGTGTACAAATGTAAGACTTGATCGTTTACAAAACTAAGTCGTGAGAGCGAGCAAATAGGGCCAACGCTAAAAAAAAGGTGTCGTTGGGCATTTATTAAAGAAAAGGAAATAAGGTTTGTGACTTTGTGCGTTGTGAAATGAAGAAAGAAAGATTTGTGACTGCATTTGTGTGTGAAAGGAATAAAGAGCGGCTGTGTTTGTGGTTTGTAAGTGATGTGTGATACTAGGGTAAGTGACGAACTTGTAATCGAATTGAATTTCTTATAATTGAATCGAACCGAATTAAATATTCGATTTCCGGTTTGGATATGTTTTTGAAAATAAAAATTGTACCAAACTGAAAACCGAATTCACATAAACATATACATTTTTTTTATATATTTATATAAAAATAACTATTAAAACTCTTTCCTTGTATAAATATAACATTTTTTAAGTTTAAAAATTTTTTTAGTGCTAAAAGATTTATATAATTAAATAAAAAATGAGATAAGTACTAATCTAGTACAGAATCTTTTTTTTGGTCCCCATCATGGTCACTTTTTTACAAAATCTCCTAAATGGTCATGCGCGACTACTCAACTCCGCAACCCATATCAAAACGCGACATGTGTCAATATTCTGGGGCCCACATCAACTACCATATAACTACCAAACTTACTCAACCTTTGTGCTACTCAACCGGCGGCTACTCGACTTACATTGAACCACGTAAAAAAGTAGATAGGGAAAGTAAAAAGGTGTATATGGGGAAAGAACAAATTTTTTTGTTAAGATTCACTTAAAAGTTGTTGTACTTTTGGTACTTTTATACTATTAAAAAAAAACACGTTTTTGTTAAAAAAAAAAAACTTTTACACATCCAAAAACTTTTTCATTACCCTAATCCGATTCTACACAACACACACACAACACACACACAACATAAACACAGATTATCTTTTCACCTTTTCACCTAATCCGATTCTACTCCGGTAACTCATCCTTATTATTTTCCGATTACTCACACCGATTACACACATCTATTGTCCAATGGCTTTTCATCGTGTTCATATAAGTTTTATTAATTTTTTATTTATTTATTTTTAATCTATTTTATAGATCAGAAGTAGATTTCTCCATGCTTTTAAGAGCAACATGGCTAAATGATTGAAGTCTTCTCTTAAAAGTTGTATAAACATTAAACTTACTTAGGTTTCGACAGTTCATTGTTGATGGTTAGTTTGTTTGGTGAAGTTTCCGTATCATTGTTGATGTATAATTCTGAATTAGAGTAGAAGTATCTCTTAACATGTATGTGCATTTTTGCTTCTTGTTTGAACTTGAAACATTTCGTTAAATGTGTTAAAATATCCATTATTTACTTGTAATTTTTTTTATTTGGTAACGTAGGTTTATGATGCGAAGATTAGCATGAGAACCAAGATGCACATCCTAAAAACTATAGCCAAACAGTTGGCACTGAAACCGAATAGTTATATCATGTTCAAAAAGAGTGTGTTCGGTCCTTGGTTAAATATAAAAACAGAAGAGCATGACAATCATATGCTGCACTTTTTACTTCTACACCAAAGAGAAATGGAGAACCCTAATACAGATGTCCCGTTTATTTTGATATTGGATATCATAGTTTAGAGTTTGGTAGGAAGGAGTTCTATTTGATAACGGGTTTTAGATTTGGTAATGATTCTTTAAAACATTTGAAGGACGGTGTTTCAAATTTCCATGCCCGTGTTTTTCTCACTGTTGCAAAGTTGAAGGGATATGATCATATTTTACCCCTAGTTAAGTCAGATGATGATTTTAAAAAACTATCAGATGACGATGCTGTCCGTGTTTGTTTATTGTTGGCTTTCGAATATGTTTTTATAGGTGTAGAGCTGAGACACGTAATTGAAGAAGAGTTGTTGGTATTAGTTGATGATCTTGATGCATGGAATAATTTCCCTTGGGGAGACTGTATATGGAAAGGGTTTCACTCTAGTGTATATAATATTGCTTCCAAAAACCGTAAAGCTCATTTGTCCAAAATTGCAGCCGGTGGACAACCTCAATGTACTTTGAATGGATTTGTTTTCCCTCTTAAGGTCAATAAGTTTTCTGATCTTGTTAGATGATTATCAGGAAAATAAAGCTTTTATTAGTTTTTGTTTATCAAGTTCTGCTTGTTGCCCGGATTGTATGTACTTGGACATGGAATTGCTAGCTCATGATTTGCTGAGGTGAATGGGATATGTGTTACTGACCTAGTAAGAAATTATGATATGAGCTTAGGTGTTTTGTTAAATGTCTAGTTCTTATAAGCCTGACTAATTTTATTCTCTAATAGCCTGTGAACATTAGGTGAGTAAAATATTTGAACCAGCATTGTTAGGAAATCCGTGGTAGCAAAGATTACATATCATGTTGTGCACATCTTTTGTTTGATTCTCTTTAGTTCAGTAGCTAGCTTAATGAATCCAATATAAAACCTTTCTTCAATTTGCTCAATTCTTGTGTTTTCTACCAACTGCTAGCTTAATGAATCCAATATACTTATAGGATAATGATTTTGATACAGAAATACGTTTGCCAGTAGAAGTGTATCCGTAGTTCACCCAATAATGTTGTATACATTTGGGCTTACAGTTAGTCCAATTGGGTTTGGGCTACAAATAGTTGGTTCTGTTGGGCTTATTCCTGCACAAATTAACTTTTGATACAGAAATACATTTGCCAGTAGAAGTGTATCCATAGTTCACCCAATAATGTTGTATACATTTGGGCTTACAGTTAGTCCAATTGACTTCTGGTTTGGGCAACAAATAGTTGGTTCTGTTGGGCTTATTCCAGTACAAATTAACTTTGGGCTTATAGTTTCACTATAATTAGTTCTGTTCTTTCTATTGCAATAAATGTCTATTAAATTCTTTGTATTGCATTTTTTGTTATTTAACAGTTGATGATTTTCAAAACTTTTCCTACAACTTTTGTTATTCCTTACACAGATATGGGTATTGGAATTATTCCCAAATTCAAGCCAGTGGTGGCATAAAAGGGAAAAATCCATACCCCATTGTTTAGCATGGAGTGATGGTATGAAGATACAGAAAGCTGATCGTGAAAGTCTATTCTATTCGAATATACAACTCAATAAACTTGAGCCGACAGCTAAAGAGATGAAGAAACAATGGTGGAGGTCTAGTGTAGAGTATTTTGAAAAAAGCTCTTTTGAAAATGCCTCCACACAAAGTCCATCATCTGATAAACGAGGGGAAAAAAAAAGAGAAAAGTGGTCACAACTGAGACACATGTGCACACACATGTTCACACACAGGCACATGTCCATACTGAGATCCGTAGTGAGGTTGATGGCTTTGGAGAAGCTTCCCTTGGAGATAAGCTTGTGGCTATGGAACGGGATTTTGGTGGTCGCTTAGCTGCAATTGAACAAAAGTTGAAAATTCAAAAGGTATCATTCATCTAGAACTAATCTAAACTCACTTTAGTCCACTTTTTAAGAAAATCATACAAAGT
Source organism: Artemisia argyi (assembly GCA_030686995.1). Lineage (NCBI taxonomy): Eukaryota > Viridiplantae > Streptophyta > Magnoliopsida > Asterales > Asteraceae > Artemisia > Artemisia argyi. The sequence goes on along the minus strand of CM060699.1, from coordinate 154,705,603 downwards.
CAAATTCACATATCTGGTTAAATAGGCCTAAATATCAGATTAATTTTAGGGTTAACTTGTTAAGGCTTAACACAATCTTTTTACGCAGACATCAAGTGGAAGCGCCAATCCTTGGAAAGTTGATGATGTCAATGTTTCTGATCTAGCTCATATTGAACGAAAATTTGAGCAAGTAAAAAATGATATTGAGAGACGTCTACTAGCAATTGAGCAACAACTTAAGGTCATATTATCACCTTTCAATTATCATACACTCTAACTTAAGGTCATATTATCACCTTTCAATTAAACAATTAAGAAATTTTTTCGTTATGCAGCCCTCTAGTGGATCTGATAATCATGTACAAAAGGAGTCTATGGATATTGATCATGAACCAAATGACATAAAAACTGTTGATAATCGTGTACAAAAGGAGTCTATGGATATTGATCATGATCCAAATGACATGAAAACTGTTGATTCCTGTTTGGCTGATGATCATGAACCAAATGACAAGAAGACTTTTGACTCCCTTTTGGATGTTGATTATGATCAAGAGGTGTGTCATATTGAATGTTATTATGTAGAGATGTTATTTATGCTGTGAAAATTAGCAAGTTTTGTTAAAAGTTAAACAACTATTTTCATTGAAACAGGCAGCACGGTCTTCTTCAAAACAGAAGTCGGATGCTGAGCCGTTTTTGGTACAAAGTGATAAGCTTCAGAATGATAATCCAATGTTTGAAATTGTTATTCCTGTTTCAAAGGTACTAACTTTTATTACTTCTCTATGGCCATTAAGCTTATAACAACATTTCAGTAATAAAAAAGCACCCAAAGTTCAAAAAAAGTCAAATTAGGTGTTTATCAATAAAAGTCAATTTGCATACTTAGTCAATTTTCCAATTTTTGTAGGAATTTTCATGATCTTAATTTTAACTTTTAGCTTATAGGATTTTGGGATAATAAAATTAAGAAGCTCAGCTTTGTAATGCTTATTTTTGCTCATTTTTAGTATTTTTTCTTAATTGCTTATTTGGCCCTTGTTTTGGCCTGATTTCAACTAAACTCCCCTGCACCATGGGAGTTGTGTTTACAAGCCTTTTTCCTCAGCTTGTTCCTTGTTCAATATTACACTATTGATTATTCCTCTTGTGGTTTTGAAAAGCCCACAAGCTCAGCTTTTAGGATCAAGTTTTACTTTGGACTTCCATTCCATCCTGTGGGCCCCACATTGGCCTGCACCTTGACCATTAGAGCTTAGGAACGAGTCTCTTAATCTAAATGCAATTGTAATATTACTTGCACAGTTAAGTAGATTAAACTCTGTTGGATTGTAGTTATGTGTGGATCAGCGACTCTAAGGAGTTATAAGTTTCTTAACTAATATTAATATTAGTTTATTTTAAGTATTTAGCGAGTCTGATAGTATGTTGTTTTTTAAAAATCAGAAAAATGCTGAGGTTGGAAATGAAGCCGTTAATGGTGAAATAGAGGTTAATGATGATTGTCAAATATTGAACTCAACCGTTAATAATCAGAAAACTGCGGAGGTTGGAAATGCAGACATTAATGGTGAAACATAGCTTAATGTTGATCGTCAAATATTGGACTCAACCGTAGAAAATCAGAAAACAGCGGAGGTTGTAAATGAAGACATTGATGGTGAAACAGAGCTTAATGTTGATCGTCAAATATTGTACTCAACCGTTAAAACTCTTCTATTTGACTCACCGATAAATACAGAGCTTAATGTTGATCCTCAAGTATTGGAATCAACCGTTAAGACTCTATTGGACTCTCCGGCAAAAAGTTATCAGGTACTAATTTGGCTTGATTGTACAAAAACTCCCCTGCACGGCTGCACCAGGGGAGTCATTTTCATAAATTGTCATTCAATAGACCTAATCTAGCTTGTCATTAGTTTGATTTTTGTTTAATTTAGTTATTGAATAGTTTGTTTATCCAACTTTACAGACAGTAAATAAACATAAGTCATTGAATAGTTATGTTTATTCCGAGCTTGAGGAAACCGAACTTATGTATTTCTTCCTAAACACGTGTTGAGCGATATTTTTAAATTAAAAAATCTAATATTTTTTTCCTAATGTTTTTCTTTATTCTAGCATAATCATGATGAACCACCTGATGTTAAAACGATTCGGGTACCTTTTGCTCGGGAAACAAAGTGAGCAAGTATCTTTCTTCCCCATTTATGAACCTGCCTGACTCTACTCCACAACAGCCTAAATTGCGTGCAAGGACTAAGAAATGTGAAAAGCTTAAAATACCGTTGTTTGGACATGATGGGGAAGAGATTCCACCGTGGAACGAGGTGATTTATTGTAATGATTTTTTAGACAAACATTTAGTTAAATTTCTTCAGACTTTACATATATGTATCATAATTTTTCAGGATCTAAACCGCGCCAAAGGTGCGCCAAAAGATAGAGTTTTGGTACCTGAGGATTTTCTTGATTTTTTAATAGTAGAAAATCAGAAACAAAAACGGGGAAAAAAGGAAGAGAAGAAAGAATTCTATTTTCCATGGGCTGAATCTGTACTTGTAACTAATATATTCTGGGAAAGGTTATTGGGCTTCCGGGAAGGTAGAGATGGCTGGCTATCTTGTACGGTATGTAAATTCGAACAATTTGCTACACAATTATAATTCACAGATCTTTTGAATGTAAATTATCTAATGCTTAATTTTTTTTAAATGTCAGCACCTCGACCTATGGGTTTTATATCTATGGCACTATAGATCTGCGGATGCTGATTGGGTGATGGCTGGCCCCTATTTTAGCACAATGATTCGGAACAATAGGATGCCGCGTTATTTTGCCAACGGTATCACTTATGGTACCCCCTGGTATGCCGAATGTGTGGAAAAGGTGTGTTTTTAGTTTCTCTGTTTGCTAGCTTGTAAGTTAAGGAAGCGATTAGGATAAACAGATTATTGATTAAGTAGGTTGTCTTTAAAGCGGTGTTTGTCATCATTATTGTAGGTATATTTTCCAATAAATCAAGATGAAGTACACTGGGTCCTGGCAGAGTTATACATACGTAGTGGTGTGATAACCATTTACGATAGTCTTTGCCCCGAGCTTCCTTTTGTTGAAAAAAGAGAATGGTGGCTGAACACGCGGAAAATATTTAGTTCTAAAATTCCCAAGATGCTAATAGAAACTGAGGTCATGTCCAGGAAAAAAATTGATCAAGAAAACTACAAAATCTCCTTCAAGTATGCCGAAAATGTGCCAAGGTAAGGCGGTATCTATGGTGACTGTGGTATTTGGGTAATGATCAATTTATATAGGTTGACCCATAATCTATCTTTGGAGGTTGAAAATCCTAGTTTGGTAGGTTTGGCTTACAGGGAAAGGTTGTCTGATTTTTTCTGGAAGTACAAGATGTGTTGATGCTTGAATGTTCGAATTTGTTGGTTTTGTGTTTTGCAAATAATTGTGAACATGACATTTGTGAAATGTATTTGGCTCACTGGCTGTTTCATGTCAATCAATTATGTTTGGTAGTAGATTTTTAGTTGTCTAGTTGTTTCATGTATGTCATTTATTAACTGTAGTTGAATGTTTCTATTGACAATTAGTTTAGTTTGGGTGTTTCATTGTGTCAAAACATGTTTGGTAGTATTCTATTTGTTGTAAATAGTAGGAAGTTTACATAACACATTTTACTTAAAAGGAACAAACCAACCCTAAATTAAAGCAAGCCAACTCTAGTTATATAATACAAAACATACTACATATAGTAACTAGTAAATAGAACCGTCATGTTCATTTAACAAGATCAACGATTCCTTATAGGACGCCATGAATAAGCTACCAGCATCTCCTTCGATACAAACATTATGAAACTGTCTTGACCAACGTTGGTAGACTTCTAGGGTGTGTTCAGATTGGAAGGGCGTGTCCACCTCAACTATAGGTTCTTCAGCATCAGTAAAACCAAGCAACTTAAGACTATATTGGCTCTGATGCGTGAAATTTGTTAAAATCCTTCCTGTAAGGGAAGCACCGTCCACCTCTAACACCGTAACACAAAAGACATTGTTGACATCTGCGAGGATGTTTCCATAGATAACAATAGCGTCTCTATGTTCACATAGCTTGAAAGGTATGGGTAGATGCAGTGGCGAAGCTGGAAAATTTCGAGTGGGGGGTCGGGATCTAAAATTTTTTTTTCCTAACACTATCGGGGGTCGAAACCGAATTAAATTGGGGGGGCGAAACCGAAAATACCGAAATTTTTCTACACGAAAACTATATACCCCTACATCGCAAAAAAAATTTCGGGGGGTCGGCCGCCCCCCCCCCCCCCCCCCCCCCCCCCCGGCCCCTTAGAAGCTGCGCCTCTGGGTAGATGCACTATTATAGTGTCAGGAATTTGAATCTCTTGAAATGTTTGTATAACCATATCGAATGACATGATCAGAAAACGTTTGTAGGAATTACCGTCATCTTCACCTTGATTAAAGGTTTCACTACCAACCCAGAAAATATATCTACCAATTACTGATTGCGAGGACCTTTTAAGACGTATATTTTCACGGGGCATATTTTGTTGTTGTATGGGCATCCATTGTTTTGTGGTCATTGAAAAAAAATAAACAATCCAGCGGCCGTGACCTTTTGCCGGTAGCGAAAAAGTGCAGCACTGTAGCCTCCAGATCTTCAGGAGCAACACCAAAGCCAATAAAATATTTACGACCTTGCTGTCCTCTAAGTGGGCTTGGTACAGTTATCCAAACAGATTTCCTTAAGGATGTGTTCCAAATTAGAACCACCCTATAAAAAGATTGAAAACACCAAACTCCTTGACTTGTTCCAACTGTTGTAAGGTCAAGGTAAGGATAGTTGTTAAGATCAAAAGATCGTGGGAAAGAAGGAATGTTTAAATTCAGTGGGTTCAATGTAAAATAATCATCAAAAAGACACAAATAACCAAAGTAACCTTGCTCGTATGCTAAAGCAAAACGATTAGTTTTACTTCCACGAGCTCCGTATTCGAGAATGAATTTTGGACTGTCTATGCAATACTTCCATAGTTTAGAGACGGTTCGGAACTGAAGTAAAGATTTTACGGGAAGTTTATTCATTATGGACATTTGAATATCAAAAGGTATGTTGTCCGACATTTTTGGACTTTTAGTGAGTTGTATGTGAAATGGGCTTTACATTCAGGTTTTATTATAACAAAGTGTGTCAAGCAAGCTAGTCAATAATGGTCGAGTAGCACCCGATGGTCGAGTATTATATCTCTTATTTATTATGACAGTTAACTTTTACAACTAACACATATTATTTGATCGCATTAAAAATTCCAACAACATATGTGTTGTAGTAGATAAAAATTTAAATACATATTTATTTACCACGGTCGAGTAGATTTTGGTCGAGTAGCACCCGATGGTCGAGTATCATATCTCTTATTTATTATGGCAGTTAACTTTTACAACTAACACATATTAATTGATCGCATTAAAAATTCCAACAACATATGTGTTGTAGTAGATGAAAATTTAAATACATATTTATTTACCACGGTCGAGTAGATTTTGGTCGAGTAGCACCCGATGGTCGAGTAGCACCCGATGGTCGAGTATCATATCTCTTATTTATTATGACAGTTAACTTTTACAACTAACACATATTAATTGATTGCATTAAAAATTCCAACAACATATGTGTTGTAGTAGATGAAAATTTAAATATGTCACACCCTCGCCGAAGGCGGAAACACGAGGTGCAACGAAATCGATATACATCACCAAAGAGAAATAAGACAACACCATAATTTACATTAAGAAAAAGTATAACATTACAACATTGTTATTGCCGACATTGGCAATTTAAGACATAAGTTTAGTTTCCAAAAGATGGTATTTTAGTACATAATGAATAGTAGTGACATGTGAAAACTTCATTATGCAAGACCTTGATGACAAGCTTACTGACGATCACCTGAAATGCATGAGAGAAAACGGGTCAACTATGAAAATAGTTGGTGAGCACACACGTTTTATATAATATGAGAAACCATTAGAGAAAGTTCACAAGCCAAAGGCGTTGTCAAGTATTATGTCTTGTAGTCAAGCACCCGCGGTCATAATAAGTCACAATATAAGCACCACATATATAATAATGTATGCCATGCAAAGCCCCTAATTAAATAATATGCGTCCCGTAACATAGTGAACGAGAGGTTGGCCGACCTCTAATAGCGCTATCCATACTACTAATAGGTGTCGAACAATGCGAATGTACGAACAGTACATCATACAACTATTATATACGATTAAGAACGCTCCAAACATGGGAGACTTAGCACGCTCCACCAATAAGGCGAGACTTTAGGGTTAAGAACGCTCCACCAATAAGGTGAGACTTTAGGTCATAGTACGTATGGTACATTAAGTTCAAAAGTTCAAGTTGAGTTCAAGAGTTCAAACAAGTTATAAGATCAAGACAAGTCAAAAGAGTTCATAATAATCAAAGGGTTCAAATAAATGTTCAAAGTGTTCAAGTAATAATTCATGCATCCACCCCAAAGCGATTAAAATAGTTAGAAAAATGGGTTCGTAAATACTCACCTGATATAAGCGATATGATAACAAAAAGGTATGAACTAAAGTAAGGCGCGCACTCTATCCGCAACCTAAATGAATGATATGATCTACTTTAGATCATGAAATGAAGAAAGGAATGTACATGCACATGCTCCCTATACCACTCTTAACTTGAAAAATACTAGTTGATATCAAAATTATATATTTCCAAGACTTAGGAAAAATATGGCTATTAGAGAAATAAAGCTAGTTGCAATATATATACTTATATATATATATATATATATATATATATATATATATATATATATATATATATATATATATATATATATATATATATATATATATATATATATATATATATCGTATGTTTCCATGTTCGTGTTGAAATCCTCGGGTTGAAATCCTTGAAATAACGCCTTGTAGTGATGAAAATATACTTGTAATAACTAATACTTCATTAGTTTTAAAATTGGGTACTTGGTATTATTTCTAGAAATCTAGAGTTACTACGTAGTTTTAGTGTTAAAATTTATAAAAGCTGTCAAAATGAAATGAGTTTTGCCGATATTCAAACGTGAATATCTTTGTCGTTATAAGTCCGTTTTACTTGTTCTTTATATCCACGGTTACGTCTTAGTATGTAGTAATATATTTTGGAAAGCTCGGTTCCTCCGGGTTACGTCTAAAGCCTCTTTTTGTCCGACGAAAAACGTCCAACAGCATGTAATTTCCAGAAAAATACTTTTCGTCAATAAACTTGCAAAAATCATAACTTCTTCGTTATAAACTCTTTTTAATCCGTTCTTTCGCCTACGGATTCGTTTTTGAAAGTATTTTCTAAAAATTTTGCCAAAGTTTACTTTGTATCTACTGATTTTCTAGAATTTTACAAAATGGGACAGCATGTTTATAAATTTGTTAGAAATCCATTTTCAAGGTTCAAAACTAGTTCCAACCTCAACCAAAACTCTTGCAAACTTCACAAAACTAATCTAATCCTACCATACACCTTCTTAGGGTGCCATGGGTTCCTAATGACTAGTAATCATGTTAATTTAACAAAGGAACACCTAAATCAAAATCTAGGGTTTGTATGTTTCATAAGTCTACAAAAATAATGTGGTATAGCTAGTTTGTGCATGAAATTAAGTATGAATACCATGAGATACACATGTTAATTAGATGAAAACATGAAAATAAATTTGATAACTCACTTTGAAATAAAAGGTGGTGAGATGATTAGAAACCTTGGATTACTTGTGTGTTTGATGCAATATTCTTGATTAGAACCACAAAAGGAACAACTTTGGTGCTTTAAACTTTTGAAAACCTTCACTTGATCTTGAAATGGTGATGAAGTCGTGGGTTTAGTGATGGGGATGAAGAATGAGAGCTTTTGATTCAATAAAATTATGTATGTTGTGTTTTTGGTGGTTTTTGTAAATACTTGTATAAGTATATAGTATTATAAGTGTACATTAATGCACTAGGTTAATAAACTTTGTAATTTTTGCCTAGGAGAGGACTTATGGGCTGGTTTTCAATGTGAAAAGGAGAAGAAAAATCGGTTTTGATCACTTAAGAAATGTGGTGTAATATTAGTTGTAGTTTAGTGTAAGTATTAGTTATAATCGGGTACCGGGTTTGCTAGAAATAAATGTTAACGAAGTTAACCGGGACTTAATAAAGTCATAAAAATGTTAAAAATGTGTTGGGTACAATTACTGAGTGTTCGGGTGATTATTGTTTAGTTTTCACGAAAACCGTCGTAATTTTAATAAACTTACGATATAAATAAAATAAATTTCCAAAATGTTGGGTAAATGAATTTTATAACTTTTATGAGGTTATAAGGGATATAAAAATATGTCGGGACCATAGTGGGAATATTTAGATATATTCATCGTATTTATTAATCGCGTGTTAACGTTTAATTATAAATACTTATACGTAAAACGTTAAATATACTAAATATATTAATTTGAGAATCCTAAGAGTGGTATAGCATGTAAATGACATTATGATGATATACAGACTATTCTAGTCCGTATGAGAGGTCCTTACTGATAATGCACGTGAATAGTGGAATTCTTCCGGAATGAATAGTGTTCTGTGAATAGTAAAATTTTCAAATGTTTCTCAGAATATCAAACGGACATAAAAAACGATGAATAGTAAAATGATGAATAGTGTTTTGATGAATAGTAATCGATGAATAGTGAATTTCCAAAGTTTGGAAATAAACGTAGACGTGGAAAATATCGGGTTGTTACATTCAACCAACCTTAAAAGGAATCTCGTCCTCGAGATTCAATTCATCCATTCTATAGGTGTATGTGCTCGCTGTTAAATTTGATGAAGCAACTAAGGTCGAAAACGCTAGGTCTCGGATTATATCAATGTCGTGAACTTGGTAAGAAATAAAAATAAGTTATGCACTCAAGATTAAGAAGTAAGGAGGTTGTTCAAAAGAATGTACCCGGCATGTTGTCCTGATTCTGTGGGGTTAAATGATTCCCTAGGAAGTAAGCTTGGCCACGTGCAGGGGGAATTTCAATATTCTGATCTTGAGGGCCTTCAACTGCCAACGCCAGATTTGGACGATTCTGTCCTTGGTTGGGAGTTCTTTTCAACTTTGGACAGGTATTCTTGAGATGATCCAAGCTTCCACACTCGTAACATGCTGGCCTTGGTCCTTGGTTCACAGTCCTGTTTGAGCAATTTCGCATGAAGTGGCCCGACTGTCCGCATTTGGTGCATCTTGGGCAGTCTCCTGAGTGGTGGTAGTTACATCGAGTGCACATAGGATGTGGACCGGCATATCTTCTGGGCCCTTGAGTTGTTACTCCGTAGTTTCCCATTACTCGTTGTCTCTTGTCCTGTTGGTCTTGATCACGGCTTCTTTGCTGATCTTCCTGTCTCTTTCGTCCTCCATCGTTTCCTTTCGTTAGTCCACCAGACCTGATCACATCATTTGTCAAGCGGTATGCCATGCCCACAGCAGCTTGCAGAGTAGTTGGGTTTGATGAAGTGACATCCCTCCTGATTTCAGGGATCAACCCCCAAATATATCGATCAATCAGCTTCTCCACAGTGGAGACCATATGAGGAACCATCCTAGTCAGCTCGTGGAAACGGGCCGTGTACTTGTCAACTTCTACTCCTACCATCAAGTGGTTCCAAAATTCTGCTTCCAGCTTCTGCACTTCATCTTTTCTGCAGTACTCGTCAGTTAGTAATTTCTTGAACGCTTCCCAAGATAATCCATTTGCAGCCTCCCTTCCTCTGGTCTGTAGCTGGTTGTTCCACCAAGTCAATGCTCGACCCTGGAGTAGACCCGCAGAGAATTCAACCTTATCCCCTTCAGCACATTTCGTGATACTGAGTTTTGACTCCACATTCTCGAACCATGATAGCAGTCCAATGGCACCCTCAGTGCCATAAAATTCCATTGGCTTGCACGTCATGAAAGTCTTATAGTTGCATCCCTGACCGTTGTTCGAGGCACCTGCTCCATTATTAGTCCATCCAGCATCAATGTGCGCAACAATCTGAGTGAGGAGGTCTGCTAATCCAGCAGCAATGTCATTCGGAGTGTTCATTGCGGCCATGTCTCTGCGATAGACCAAAAATAGTTGGTTGAGTGAGCGACACATGAATGATGACGGAGGATGTACGGTACAATAACAGTCGTGACATGGAGATCGCAAAATGATGGAAACAAAGGCATGCTTAATCTAACGGGGCGTAAGGTAGCAAGGAGAAAGTATATACATGAAGGCATATATAAGGTACGGTAACAGAAACTGAAAAATATAAACAGGTTATGCATACCCACCCGACCAATGCAACTTCAGGTGACCAGACTCTCTAGACCCGACCAAACATGATCATTGACTACTACTCCCTTCATCGCATGATTCTTCCTGAATTATACATAGGTGATCAGGCTATGCATACTTGAGGATTAATAATGCAATGCTAAGACTAGTCGACTCGTATCATTTTTGGTATTTAAGAAAAATGTTACTTTGGTTATAGTTGCGATTTTTATTTTAGAAAAATCGGCATTCTCTATAACCTCTGGCTCTGATGCCAATCTGTCACACCCTCGCCGAAGGCGGAAACACGAGGTGCAACGAAATCGATATACATCACCAAAGAGAAATAAGACAATACCATAATTTACATTAAGGAAAAGTATAACATTACAACATTGTTATTGCCAACATTGGCAATTTAAGACATAAGTTTAGTTTCCAAAAGATGGTATTTTAGTACATAATGAATAGTAGTGACATGTGAAAACTTCATTATGCAAGACCTTGATGACAAGCTTACTGACGATCACCTGAAATGCATGAGAGAAAACGGGTCAACTATGAAAATAGTTGGTGAACACACACGTTTTATATAATATGAGAAACCATTAGAGAAAGTTCACAAGCCAAAGGCGTTGTCAAGTATTATGTCTTGTAGTCAAGCACCCGCGGTCATAATAAGTCACAATATAAGCACCACATATATAATAATGTATGCCATGCAAAGCCCCTAATTAAATAATATGCGTCCCGTAACATAGTGAACGAGAGGTTGGCCGACCTCTAATAGCGCTATCCATACTACTAATAGGTGTCGAACAATGCGAATGTACGAACAGTACATCATACAACTATTATATACGATTAAGAACGCTCCAAACATGGGAGACTTAGCACGCTCCACCAATAAGGCGAGACTTTAGGGTTAAGAATGCTCCACCAATAAGGTGAGACTTTAGGTCATAGTACGTATGGTACATTAAGTTCAAAAGTTTAAGTTGAGTTCAAGAGTTCAAACAAGTTATAAGATCAAGACAAGTCAAAAGAGTTCATAATAATCAAAGGGTTCAAATCAATGTTCAAAGTATTCAAGTAATAATTCATGCATCCACCCCAAAGCGATTAAAATAGTTAGAAAAAGGGGTTCGTAAATACTCACCTGATATAAGATATATGATAACAAAAAGGTATGAACTAAAGTAAGGCGCGCACTCTATCCGCAACCTAAATGAATGATATGATCTACTTTAGATCATGAAATGAAGAAAGGAATGTACATGCACATGCTCCCTATACCACTCTTAACTTGAAAAATACTAGTTGATATCAAAATTATATATTTCCAAGACTTAGGAAAAATATGGCTATTAGAGAAATAAAGCTAGTTGCAATATATATACTTATATATATATATATATATATATATATATATATATATATATATATATATATATATATATATATATATATATATATATATATATATATATATATATATATCGTATGTTTCCATGTTCGTGTTGAAATCCTCGGGTTGAAATCCTTGAAATAACGCCTTGTAGTGATGAAAATATACTTGTAATAACTAATACTTCATTAGTTATAAAATTGGGTACTTGGTATTATTTCTAGAAATCTAGAGTTACTACGTAGTTTTAGTGTTAAAATTTATAAAAGCTGTCAAAATGAAATGAGTTTTGCCGATATTCAAACGTGAATATCTTTGTCGTTATAAGTCCGTTTTACTTGTTCTTTATATCCACGGTTACGTCTTAGTATGTAGTAATATATTTTGGAAAGCTCGGTTCCTCCGGGTTACGTCTAAAGCCTCTTTTTGTCCGACCAAAAACGTCCAACAGCATGTAATTTCCAGAAAAATACTTTTCGTCAATAAACTTGCAAAAATCATAACTTCTTCGTTATAAACTCTTTTTAATCCGTTCTTTCACCTACGGATTCGTTTTTGAAAGTATTTTCTAAAAATTTTGCCAAAGTTTACTTTGTATCTACTGATTTTCTAGAATTTTACAAAATGGGACAGCATGTTTATAAACTTGTTAGAAATCCATTTCCAAGGTTCAAAACTAGTTCCAACCTCAACCAAAACTCTTGCAAACTTCACAAAACTAATCTAATCCTACCATACACCTTCTTAGGGTGCCATGGGTTCCTAATGACTAGTAATCATGTTAATTTAACAAAGGAACACCTAAATCAAAATCTAGGGTTTGTATGTTTCAAAAGTCTACAAAAATAATGTGGTATAGCTAGTTTGTGCATGAAATTAAGTATGAATACCATGAGATACACATGTTAATTAGATGAAAACATGAAAATAAATTTGATAACTCACTTTGAAATAAAAGGTGGTGAGATGATTAGAAACCTTGGATTACTTGTGTGTTTGATGCAATATTCTTGATTAGAACCACAAAAGGAACAACTTTGGTGCTTTAAACTTTTGAAAACCTTCACTTGATCTTGAAATGGTGATGAAGTCGTGGGTTTGGTGATGGGGATGAAGAATGAGAGCTTTTGATTCTATAAAATTATGTATGTTGTGTTTTTGGTGGTTTTTGTAAATACTTGTATAAGTATATAGTATTATAAGTGTACATTAATGCACTAGGTTAATAAACTTTGTAATTTTTGCCTAGGAGAGGACTTATGGGCTGGTTTTCAATGTGAAAAGGAGAAGAAAAATCGGTTTTGATCACTTAAGAAATGTGGTGTAATATTAGTTGTAGTTTAGTGTAAGTATTAGTTATAATCGGGTACCGGGTTTGCTAGAAATAAATGTTAACGAAGTTAACCGGGACTTAATAAAGTCATAAAAATGTTAAAAATGTGTTGGGTACAATTACTGAGTGTTCGGGTGATTATTGTTTAGTTTTCACGAAAACCGTCGTAATTTTAATAAACTTACGATATAAATAAAATAAATTTCCAAAATGTTGGGTAAATGAATTTTATAACTTTTATGAGGTTATAAGGGATATAAAAATATGTCGGGACCATAGTGGGAATATTTAGATATATTCGTCGTATTTATTAATCGCGTGTTAACGTTTAATTATAAATACTTATACGTAAAACGTTAAATATACTAAATATATTAATTTGAGAATCCTAAAAGTGGTATAGCATGTAAATGACATTATGATGATATACAGACTATTCTAGTCCGTATGAGAGGTCCTTACTGATAATGCACGTGAATAGTGGAATTTCTTCCGGAATGAATAGTGTTCTGTGAATAGTAAAATTTTCAAATGTTTCTCAGAATATCAAACGGACATAAAAAATGATGAATAGTAAAATGATGAATAGTGTTTTGATGAATAGTAATCGATGAATAGTGAATTTCCAAAGTTTGGAAATAAACGTAGACGTGGAAAATATCGGGTTGTTACAAAATACATATTTATTTACCACGGTCGAGTAGATTTTGGTCGAGTAGCACCCGATGGTCGAGTATCATATCTCTTATTTATTATGACAGTTAACTTTTACAACTAACACATATTAATTGATCACATTAAAGATTCCAACAACATATGTGTTGTAGTAGATGAAAATTTAAATACATATTTATTTACCACGGTCGAGTAGATTTCGGTCGAATAGCACCCGATGGTCGAGTATCATATCTCTTATTTATTATGACAGTTAACTTTTACAACTAACACATATTAATTGATCACATTAAAGATTCCAACAACATATGTGTTGTAGTAGATGAAAATTTAAATACATATTTATTTACCACGGTCGAGTAGATTTTGGTCGAGTAGCAACCGATGGTCGAGTATCATATCTCTTATTTATTATGACAGTTAACTTTTACAACTAACACATATTATTTGATCACATTAAAAATTCCTACAACATATGTGTTGTAGCAGATGAAAATTTAAATACATATTTATTTACCACGGTCGAGTAGATTTTGGTCGAGTAGCACCCGATGGTCGAGTATCATATCTCTTAGTAGTATGACAGTTAACTTTTACAACTAACACATATTAATTGATCGCATTAAAAATTCCAACAACATATGTGTTGTAGTAGATGAAAATTTAAATACATATTTATTTACCACGGTCGAGTAGATTTTGGTCGAGTAGCACCTGATGGTCGAGTATCATATCTCTTATTTATTATGACAGTTAACTTTTACAACTAACACATATTATTTGATCGCATTAAAAATTAATTGATAACATATTTATTTACCATTGTCGTGTAGATGTCGGTCGAGTAGCGGCTTATTGTCGAGTAGATGTCGGTCGAGTAGCTAGCACTTATTCATTATCACAATTAAATTTCCACCAACCACCCTTACTTATATATACTTATGAAAAAAAATTAGGTTGTAAACTTACATATCAATCAAACATAATGGGTGAACCGGGTACTGAATTTAGTGTATATTTGAGTTATGAAGATGTAACTTTTGGTGTTAGCCTTAAAAAAATATTAGTTACAATAAACTAGCTGGTATTGTGAAGAAAAAGTTCAAGCTCAACGATTCATGCAACCTAATGTTTACTTACAAAGTTGGTACAAAGTGTGTCCACATAGTCGACGATGATGATGTCAAATTTTACGCTAATGAAATTTGCAAAGGTAAAGGTACGTCACAAACTATTTTTATTAAAAAGTTTGACCAATGCTTTATGGCAAATCCTTTTTCTTCTTCTTCTAAGCCTATCGGCATCGATCTTAATGTTCCTTTATTTCCTAATGATTCACAATTACCAAAAAAAGAAAATTTCCAGCATCCTCAAAATTATTTAAACAAACAATACACCATACACTATGATGCACAATTACCCAAAAAAGAAAATTTTGAAAATCACAATGATTTTATTGAAACGACCGTTATGAGCATGATTGGGAAATGAATACGCTAAAATACATTCATAGTGCACCAGATCCACAACCTATTATCAAAACCCCGAGAATAAAAAATGAAAATACTCAATGTATCTTAAAAAAGGGTGATAAATTTGATAATAAAAAAAAAATGTATGCGAGCAATTGGTCGTAAAACTCTTTTAGATGGTTATGAATTTAAGCCTAGAAAATCAGACACGGTACGGTATGATGTAATTTGTGTTCATCATGATTGCAAATGGAAAATAATTTCTTCTAAGTGCAAATATAGTAGTGAATGGGAATTAGGAACGGTAAACGACCATCACACTTGTTCAAAAACAACAATAGGTATGTATCACCGTAATGCTATTAAAAATTTGTTGGGTTATTTACTAGTACCTAAGTTCAGAGACCCCAATCATATCTATAAGGCAAAGGACATACAAAATGACATAAACCAAGAATTCAACATCGATATTAGTTACAAACAAGCATGAAGATCAAAAAATGTGGCGTTGGATACTCTTGAAGGTTGCCCGAAAGCATCTTTTGCACAATTACCGGTTTTTTGTCATAATTTAGAAATGACAAATGAAGGTACTGTAACACATATTGATACTGATGATGAAGACCATTTTAAGATGGTTTTCATAGCTTTTGGTGTAGCGGTAAGCATTTTTATATTAATTAATATTTAAATTTATTTTGTAACTATTATTATCATATAAGTAACCGTTTAAAACCTTTAATTAGATTCGAAGCTTTCTGTGCCACATGCGACCATTGTTAATAATTGATGCAGCTCATCTTAAAGGCACTTACCTTGGAGCAAATCTTCTAGCAGTTGCAATGGATGGGAATAATCAAATTATACCTATTGCTACTGGTGTGTCTCAAGGTGAGACTTTGGAATCGTGGACATGGTTTTTGTCCAAATTGAAAGAATGCATAGGGGAAGATCCAAGGTTAACTATCATATCTGATCGACATGTAGCTATACAATCTGCATGTCAATCTGTATTCCCGAATGCATTCCATGGTCATTGTTGTAGGCATCTCATGATGAATTGTAATTTGAAGGGAAAAAAGATTAGGGCTTTATTTTGGAAGATGTGTAAAGCTTACACACCCGATGAATTTAATATGGCACTATCTGAACTTGGTGGCAAGAGACCGGAAGCTTACAACAAACTAATGCAAGCTGGCGTTGAAAGGTGGTCTAGGGCATATTCCGCTGGTAATCGTTACAATTACATGACGTCTAACAGCGCTGAGTCAATCAATTCGTTAACAAGAAATGTCCGAAGAGTACCCATCACTAACCTTATGGAGTGGTACAATCGACTTGTCCAAGAGTGGTACTGCAATCGTCGGGAGAAGTATAAAGGTAGGATTTTTTTTTTTAATCTTTTTTCATAAGAGTAATATTTTGCATATTTAACGTTATGATTACTTATTAACGAATATTATTTTTTCAGATGCAAAATTAGGTGAACTAAGTGATTGGGCAATTGCAAAAATAATGGACCGAATGATAAAGAGCGTTAATTGGATTGTGGCCGGCATTTTTATCAACAGAATGTACGAAGTCAATGATCATCGAAAAATCCATATGGTGGATGTAGACGAACGTGCATGCACATGTAACAAGTGGCAAGTGTCTTCCTTGCCTTGTGGTCATGTTTTAGCGGTTTGTAGAGTTATGGGAATGACGGATTTTAATCATTTGGCAAGCGACCGGTTTAAGAAAACTGAGCTTAAAGCTACGTACATGGGTTTGGTATTTCCTGTTGGAGAAGTTTCAGGTTGGCAGTGTCCTAATTATTTGAAAGTTGTTAAACCACCGGTTATGGTTAAACCTCAATCTGGTAGACCGAAGAACAAAGATCGTGTTAGATCTCAAGGTGAGGAACCGGTACCAGTCAAGTGTGGTAGGTGCGGTAATCTTGGACACACCCGACAAAGTTGTAGAGAAATATTGCCAAAGAAAAAGGTAAGTTATATATTGTTATTTAAACCTAATCTCTTTTAGAGTTTCATTCATAAATTCGTAACTTGCCAAATTTTAGGCAAAGGTGGCTGCTAAAGCAAGATCACAAGAACAAGAACAAGTGTACTCACAACAAGCCCAAGCACAATTCTACTCACAACAAGCACAACCAAACTTCTACTCACACGCAATGCCAAGCTCACAAGAAGGACAAGCACAAGTGCAATCGCAACAAGCACAAGCACAATTCTACTCTCAACAAGCACAAGCAAACTTCTACTCACAACAACCACAAGCAAACTTCTACTCACAACAAGCAATGCCAACCTCACAAGAAGGACAAGTCTACTCGCAACAAATTTGGCCAGATTTTTCCGAAGCTGTTAATTTAGGTGACCCGTAGGGTTGGATACTTTAGATTTTTATATGTATGGTAAAACAGCAATTCGTATGAATGAAAGTTGCAAGCTTTTCTTTAACATGTGTAAATAGCTGATTATTGCACACACAAGCAGTCATAAAACTTAAAGTTGGCAGATAAAGGAATACTAAGTAGTGTCATGAAAAACATAAAAGACAAATAGTCACAGTGAAACAGGTCACAATTGTTTGCAAAATACACAGTACGCCACAAATGGTTTGGGTCTAGGTTGACAATTTAAAAACCTACACAAATATCTTATGTTTGAAAAAGAAACGGGACATCTGTTCTCGATATACAAGGGCTGTCTGGACTGGATCTACAACAGCCAATGGCATCCCATGAGATAACCTGTATAGAGAATAAGACACATAAAATCCATCAAGATAAGTGACACATCAAATAAACAGGGAACTAAGTTCAAATCAACCAAGTTTTGGACTTTTGACCTATGACTTATGTTTTGGACTTTTGACCTAAATGCAGCCTAAATGAAAGAGGGGAACTTATTATTACCCTTGGGAAAGTTCAACTAAGTTCAGCAGCATAATGAAAGGGGGAACTTATTATTATCATTAAGAAAAGTTAAACTAAGTTACTAACCTGTAAAGAAACAAGCAGACAAAGACGCCACAATCACCAAATATCCCGCCCTGCTTGGGGATGTTATGTGCATTCTTAAACTTAATGTTGTATTCTAGGGGATTGATTCCTTTGCTTCCAAACACATCAGTCTGCTCTAGAATTAACGGAAGCTTACACTCCAAACACCTTCTCATATTCAAATACCAAGGTCGAGTTTCAGGTTCATGATACCCTTCACTATCATAGAATGTAACAAGTCCAGATTTTATTTGAAAATGCGCAAGCGACCAATGTTGCTTGGGTTCATTTATCGGAATGAAGACCTACAATGTTTACAAATAAAATTTATATAATCCACATAATTGATGAGGCGAAAAATGATCCGTTTTTAGGGGGTCATTTAAGCCCGAATCCGAACTTATTTGATCAAATATTGCCCTAAATTGTTCCTTTTGTGATTTTAGGTACTTGGAGAGTGAATTCTGGAAAAGAAGCCATTTCGGACGTTTTTGGAGCATAAAAGTGAAGAAAACGGCAAAGTCTCAAATTTCTATGCTGGGAACAGTGCATGAAGGCGTCAAGAGTTGCTCTTGACGGCGTCAGAATCCCAAGAATAAAATACCGTGGTTGGTGACGGCGTCACATAGGCCGTCATAAGTAGATCAAGGCCGTCCGAGGAAGTATTTGACGGCGAGATGACGGCGTCACACCCTTGCTCTTGACGCCGTCACCCCAGTTTTCCTATATATAGTTTTCTAGTTTTTTCATTAAAAAAAGAGAGAAGTTTTGGTGAAACCCTAAAGACGAATTTGGTGCAACTTTTACAGGTTTTTCAAGGGTTCCAAACCCTTGATACCTTGCATTGTAATTGAGATAAGTGTTCTTCTAATTCAATCAATATGTCTATGTGTTGGTTGTCTATATCTTGTTCTTGTCTCAATTCCATTATGCTAGGCTAGATCTCTTTTGTGTTTGCTTAGATCTAATGAAACCTAGATATTGATTATGTGTTGATTACTTGTCTATTCTTGTCTTGGATGAATGATTTTATATGTTAGGCTTAAGAAAACTGGCAGATCTCCAAATGGTAACATGCTTGAACGTCTTAAGAAACATGAACCGAGGCGTACTAGGTCTTTATTGGTTGTATTTAATGCATGAGCCACTGTTTACAATCCCTATAGTTGTGCTGGGTCATGGTGTAGGAGGAGATAAGAGCTCATAGAATTGGGGAGTTATGTATGCCACCCCATGAATGGTATTAAGGAATACAATCCGTCATCCATACAATTATAACAAGTAATTAACGTGTAAAAGATATCTAGGGAGTAGTGAAGTCTAAGTAAACACATTTTCTCCAATTACTGCTCACAACTTTAGTATAAATTAGTTTATTTTCATTTTTAGTATTTTATTTTGATTGCATCTTAGTTTTGGGTTAGTTGAATAGCAACTAATTCCGCCCACTCTTCCAAAACCCGAGATTTTACTTGCTTTCTAAAAAACATAAAAGTACAAAAATAATCATCCCTCACCTTTAAAACTAGTAATTAGGCTTTCTAATCCTAGCGACACTATTCCTAAGCGGAACGATCAATCTCCCGGTACTTGTCACTATACTATACTTCAACGATCAGGTACACTGCCTGGTGGGGGTTGTAAGCTTCTCGAGATCCCTCGAGAGGTAAAGCCTGTTGCGATTCCCACGCATCAATAATTAAACCATTAGATGATAAAAGATGCGTTACCGATAAATACCTGTTCCACATTCTTCCATGCAATTGGGTAAATTTCATCGGTTGCATAAAACAGTGGCATTGAGTTTTGAAGTAGAAGCGTTAGAAAGTAACAACTAACCATTGACCAATCTGCAGAACAATCTCTGAAATACCACATGTACCATACCCAAAGATCAATGTGCTGTATGCAATAAAACAAATAGTCAATGACAATTTAAAGGAAAAAAGTTTTATCAAAAAATGCATTTTAACTTACCTCGTCAAGTAACCAACCAATATGTTTCTCATCACAGCGAAGTAAGGCTTCCCAGAAAGTACGATCCACAGTAATGTCACTATACCAGGGAAACTTGCAACGAGTATGGCTAGAGGTAATCAGAAAATTCTCTAACTCAAAACCACAGAAAATTTTATCGATACATTTCCATCGTTGACTTGAGTCCTAAACATAACACATTACAGTTTTATTTATAAACAAAAAACACAAAACAGGGTATAAAAACTTTACCAAGGATATACCTCTTCCCACGGTTGGAGATCTTCACACCTTTCAATCATGAATGGATGACGGACATTTGTACGTTTTTTTAGCTCATCCATACTAGGGACTTTTTCCTTGGTATATGGACTTTCCATCTGCGGCCTCAACACATTAACATACATCCTCTTGGTTGTTCCACATCGCTGTAGAGCAAGCTTCAAGTGACTTGGTACATTCAAGACCTTGTCGAAAAATCACAAGTTGGTGCAGCTGATTAAATTTTATTCATGTCACTATTTTACTCAAACATGAATGGATGAATTACTAACCTCTATACTCTTCATTTTATTTTCTTCTTCCAAAATCAATTTCGACCTCTGTTCCCTTTGTATTGCCTGCCTATAAATCTCAGCCGCTTGCTTTTCAGCTTTCACACACCCATCCTATTATTACATTAAAAATATGTTTGTTAGATATATACATTTTTAATTCGATAAAACAATGTCACCAGCAAAGTGTTTACCTCAGATAAATCTTCATCAGATAATTTGTCAACATCAACCACACCGTTCTGATATAAGTTACAAAACAAGTTATATAACAAGTTATAATGCAAGAATCAGTAAAAGTTACAGAAATCAATTACCTCATAAACTTTCTGTGATAGATAATCCAAACCATCTACAATCACCTCATCAACTTTATGTGCTAGATTATCCAAACCATCTACAAATTCATTTCCAGTGTTTTTGTTGGATGTTCTAATAGGCGAATTAAAAAGTTCAAAGAATTCTCCATCTAAGTCACTACAATACTCGTCACCCAAATCAGAATCCACGGTATCCTGTAACGATTATGTAAATACCTTGTCTGAGTAAACACGGTATCAAGTGAATGAAAAGGCAAAACACGGTATAAGTGGGATATACCTTTTCATCAGATGTGGTAACTTTCTGCTCCGGATGCGCGCGTTTTTTTTCGGGATAATATACTGCATAAAAAAGTATTTTGAAAAACATTATAATTAGACATTATGGTAGACGCGTTCCTTCAAACTAACATGTATAATTAGACATTATAGATAGAAAATGGATTCTGTAAAAACTAACATGTATAATATACTCCATTTTGTAGACGCGTTCCTCCAAAGCCTTAACCTGAAGCCCACAACTACAACTCTGCCTAACTGGATGAGCCTCTCTACCATTGACCTTAAGCTTTGTTTTCGATAATTTTTTTAAATAATCACCAACAAGCCCCCCGCGTTGAACAGGTGGAGGAGCTCTCGGAGTGTACCACTTAAAAAATTTAAGGCTTTCTCTATACCATTGAGAAAAACCCTCATCATAGTTAGGATATAGTTCAAGCTTTGGATTTTTGGCCTAAGGAAAATATAAAATAATTGTTACTAAAAGCAAATAAAATTTAGTCAAATAAAATTTACTAAAAGCAAATAAAATAATTGTTACTAAAGGTGAGAAGGCATTAACTGACTTAAGGAAAGAGTTCACTGTATACCTCCCATATTTGAAATGTAGAATGCTTCGATCAGGAACAGCCTCTCGGGATCACAACAGGATCCTTACTCCATCAACGATCTGTCTGAGATGAAGACTCTAGAATCCATATCTACAAACGGTAAATGCAAAAGTCAAATTACAAATACATTTTTACCATTAAAGACATTGACAAGTATTTGACTAAAAGTAATAACCTTGAAACACAAGAGAAATCCAGACAATGAATACGATGGAACAAAGTTTGGGTCTTTGTACAATGCTTTATGGTGCTCAACGTTATGCTTTGAGTTGACATTTCTAATGGCAGCGTATAACTCCCGCCAGATGTGTTCTCCCCAGGGAAACTCATTCCAAGCTTCCAGATCATCTACCATCCTTAGCAATACATCATCGACAATAGATCCTAACTCACGACCCATAAAAATAACTTCCAAAGATAACAAAAGACAAACACGTATTGAGTCTTCATCTGATAGTTTTGTGAAACGCTCTTCATCCTCAATCACTGATAAAAGATCTATGGTTTTAACATACCGCCCTATCTTCTCCGGAAATACTCGGTCACGAAAACTGATATCACCATCTCTAAATTTACGGAAACTGACAATCCCAAATTTAAATCCAGTTATGAGGCAAAATTCTCGACGACCAAAGTGAAGCAAATTTTCATTAACCTTGTATATGAGTGGCAAATCATAATGTTGATTATCAGAGAATACTTGCTTCTGTAGCATGTAATGGATAAGATACTCCTCATTGTCAACATAAGTCAAATCAAGCCACGGCCCAAAACATGTAGACCTAAACAATACAGAACGGCCCAAACCTAGTCTGTCTTTGATCAACGGAAAATAACTGAGTTTGCTTCTAACGTGGACCCTCACATGAGATTCCTAAATTAACAAAACAAACAAGCCCATAAGCACAAGCCAAACGCAAACACAAACACAAACAAACACTATCTCAGTAAAACACTACTTGGTGCACAATCAGCAGAATGGGGCAACTAGGAGGGACATCATCGGTGTTAGCTCAACATATGTGTCCTATTGCACATTAAACTCGTGCAAGAATACTCACTTATCGGCCATCAGTTATTATCTAAACCACATTCTCCTTTAGAATGAAGCCGCTAAGCTTAGAGAACGATGCTATGCTTAGAGAATGATAACCGCATTGTTTAAACTATTTATAAGTCCAACAAATAAGCTAACACAAACACCCCATGCTTATACGTAGTATTAAACACAATAAGCTAATTAAGCAATGTTAATATAACAATCAATGCCGCAATCCCAAACACCCCCAATATCCTATAAAACTTCAAATAAGCAATCTTTTCAGTATCAAACCTGTTGGTGAAGAGCATTCCAGCACAAAAGCAACTAATACATAAGAAAATAGTCAATTTTCTTCACACCAAGCTTCTTGAATTCATCTCTGCACCACTTCTATTCTTCCAAGCCATTTTTTAAAAACTCTAATCTTTCTCAAAACACCAACTTAAACTAACTAAATTAGCCTTAATTTAAGAACAAACCCATCTCACAAACCCATATCCAAAAACCCAAAAATGAGCCTAAATGATCATCAAAATCCAATCTTTTTTAACCCCTATTAAGCAAAACCCCTAACTGAATCAAGAAACTAATGATCAGCTTCAAGAAACACTAATTTGAACTAAATTGAGATGATTTAAGACAAACCCATGTCAGAAATCAACACATTTTAGATACTTTTAACTAAAAAATAAGCAGAACACATTTTAGATACTGAACAAACTACATAAGCAAAATAAAGCATGGTTCAACTTAAGCCAAAGACTAATTATTCAACATAACCAAACAATCAAACACTGAGCATGACTAATTATTCAACATAAGAACTTCTAAGCCTGCACTCCAAAACCAAAACAAAAAATAAAGCATGGTTCAACTTTTAAGCGATGCTCATTTGTTACAGCTTAACAAATAAACTAATAACGTGTTAATTAAAACACAAAAACCTAAATCCTTAAGCGCAATCTAAAAAAATTAAAAACTGATTATCACAATCAAAATATGGAAGTAACTGATTAGTGTAAATCGAAATATGGAAGTAACAATCAAATTATTCACTAAAAACAATATACAACGTACCAATGGAATCATAACGGAATTAAGAGGTGAGTGTGATTACTGATACGTGTGTGTTTTTGAATCAAAAACAATATAATCATAATGATAATAATAATAAAAGAATAGATCGGAAAACAAAATAAAAAAAAATCAAAAGGTACACTAATTTTTACCTTTCCAATAAAGATGACCGATCAAATCAGCCGCCGGAGTTGAGTAGATCCCAGTTGAGTAGATTTCGGTTGAGTAAATAAGGTAGTTGATGTGGGCCCCAGAATATTGACACGTGTCGCGTTTTGATATGGGTTGCGGAGTTGAGTAGTCGCGCATGATCATTTAGGAGATTTTGTAAAAAGTGACCATGGTGGGGACCAAAAAAAAGATTCTCTACTAGATTAGTACTTATCTCATAAAAAATTTATGCAATTCGGGTTATTCGAGTCAATTCGAAAACCGAAACATTCAAATACAGTTTTTTGTTCGGTTTTCAGTTTTTCACATAAAAAAATTTTAACGGGATTAATCATAAATAATTGACAATTCAGAATAACATAGATTCAATCCTGAAAAACAGTAGTCACAAGAAACGCTTTTTTGTGATTTGATGATTCAAGATTTTACAATAAAGAGTAAAAATTTATTTTGTCCAAACCTCTTAAAAGTGTTATTATCAAAACTCATAAGTCAAACAAGTTGAGAGAACATAATAGAAAGGCTCGATCGGGTTTAGGCTTGCTTCATTTTTTATCCTTTGAATTTGTACTCGTGTCGTAATTAGCTAACTTTATGCGTTTACTTGTTTCGGTGTCTTTCAACTATATATATTGTCCCCTTCGTCACTGAAAGCTTAGTTTCTGGCCAATCTTTTCCCATGTTTGCGCCGTGATGATAGAGTGCAATACCATTTTCTAATGTCACCGGCCTTGATAAAGTGTTGCATTTTAGACAAGACAAAAAAGATAGACTATAAACTAACACGTCTTCTTTTCACTTAAATATTTATTTTAAGATTTCTACTAATCATCCATATCCTTATGTATGTTTTTACAATTAGAAAATGCAAAATTAACAATTTTGGTTCTAATATTATTATCTTAGCTTGTAGTAAATGCATTTTATAGGCGAATTCTGAAAAAATTATGTAAACGTAACGAACTTTCATAAAGTGTTTCAATTTGAACATTTTTATGACGTCTCACGTTATAAATGGTATCACTTGTCAAACTTTTAGGTATAACACGTCATCAAAATATGCATATTGAAACACTTTATGAAAGTTCAATACATTTACATAAATTTTTCAAAATTCACGTACCAAATCGGTACATTTAAAAAAATTAATTGTTTTTTTAATAACAAAAACCTATTTATTTATTTTTTTTTTTAATGTACAATTGGAACCGAAATAAGCATTAGACTAGAAGTAATGAGGGGTGACACCTCACTCGTGACCCCACTACTTGGTAACAAGCTCACGAGTGACACAAGAGGAAAACACATACGAAAGGTGAGAGCCATGGCCACTATGTCATTGCGCATTTTTGGGACCGATGAAGTGTCTTTATTATCAATTATTTGATTTGTAAGTCTGTAAAAGATATTTTATATATATGTTTGCATAAGTAAATATTTGGGGATGTCTAACCGGTTAAGATTTGTCTTTTTGTTGCTTTTAGTTTTTATTTATGTGGGTTCATATCCAAATATGCAATTTTGTGTTAACCACAAGGACTATTTATGTAACTAAAAGCAACAAAAAGACAAATCTTAACCAATGCCCTTAGGGCATTGGTTAGACATCTCTTAAATATTTTAATGAAATGTGAGAAGAGTGGTAAGTTGTAACCACTATGAGTGAAAGATAAGATGAAGTGAAGGGAAGTAAATAGTGATATGACGCTGAGGTGAAAGTTGAGTGAGTTGTCACCACGACCTCAACAATTTTAAATTTATGTGATTTTTGAACTCAATTTAATTGACTTAATATGAAAAAATAAAATTAAAAAATGAATTCATTAAGTTATATAAAAGGGAGGTGATTTGCACACTTTATAATTTGCTTGGGAAACTCACTTTATAAGTATACAGAATACATTATAAATACTGTACAACTGTGTTATGCACAAAATAGAGTGTCCAAATCAATCCCTTATATAAAAACTGTTTATTTATAATTTAATTAAGAAAGATGATTGAAAAAAATTAAGTAATAAAATTGAAAATATTTACATTAATTTATCTCTTAATTTAATAGAAAATTTTACGAACAAGTCATTCTTATTTGTTCTATGACGTTGCATAACGTCTACATGTGAAGCATCATATGAGTGTGTGACATAGGGCCCTGCATGACAGGGGCGCAGCTACAGAGGGGCGGGGGCGCCCGACCCCTCAAAAAAAATTTTGCGATGTAGGGTGTATATAGTTTTCGTGTGGAAAAATTTCGGTATATTCAGTTTCGACTCTTCAAAATTTTGATATTATCCGAAAAATAGCGTTAGGAAAAAAAAATTAAATCCCGACCCCGCTGAAAATTTTCTAGCTTGCATCATGGTTCAACTCTGTTTAGACATGTCGTATAATTTTTTTGTATTATTATATCAGGATCAGAGTGTACGATATGATGGAAAAGTAACAACTACCAACTGTACAGTATATAAATACAAGTATGTGAAGGAGTTAAGGCAATGTGATGGGGCATAGATAAAAAACAATATTCTATGAAATACTACTAATATAGGAGTGAAAAGGGGCAGAAAATCAGGGAGTGACATATGCGAAGTGATGACCAGGGAGCAGATCTTGGGTTGGGGTTTCATTATCCTTTTCCCATTACCAAAGATGTAACCCTGTCTCCTTCTGCGTGCTTCTTTTTATTTTTCTCGTGCTTGCTTTCCCATCATAAAAAGTAAAAACCATTCTAAAGAATATTCTTCACTCTTTTCTTTTCTTTTACCTTTATCAACTAATGCTACGAGTAATTAAAGTATCTTGGTGGTTAATGGGGTTGCGAGGCGGGAAAACAAGCGGGAAAGAATGAATATATTTATTTTAATCCTAACACCACACCTTACTTTGGGCATAAACTTGAGTTTTAGACCAAAAGAAGAAAAGAAAAAAAAAAAAAAGTGAAAAAAGAAAGAAAATTAAATGAAAGAAAAGATTATTAAGTATT
The DNA here is from genome assembly GCA_030686995.1 of Artemisia argyi. Taxonomy (NCBI): domain Eukaryota; kingdom Viridiplantae; phylum Streptophyta; class Magnoliopsida; order Asterales; family Asteraceae; genus Artemisia; species Artemisia argyi. The sequence goes on along the minus strand of CM060699.1, from coordinate 154,678,298 downwards.
AACTCAAAAGAAAATGCTAAATATTATTACATTATCATCCTATTAAGTGTTTTACTCACAGGATCTTACCAAATCGCAGAACTGACGATTTTGATGCAGAGAGAGAATGAGTCAGAAAAAACTATATATTATTGTTGTAAGTGCGGGAATATTTGTGAGATGAAAATGTAAGAATATGTAGAAAAACTCTAACTCAAAAGCACAGATATCTTTTATTTTTAATTTTATTTATATTTCTTCTCATTTTTTAGAAGAAAGTTTTAAGCTCAATTTCTCTTCATTTCCTTTCCTTTCTTTCTTAAAAAAAAAACTGAAAAACATATGTTTATTTAAGTTTCCATTCATTTATTATTATTATTATTATTATTATTATTATTATTATTATTATTATTATTATTTATTTTTTATTATAAAGGGATCACTTTATTAGAACTATAAAAATTTACATAAAGTTAGATGAGAGTCTAGACACTAGTTGTGCTCCCATTCCTTTCTGAATACAAAAGCTAACTCTATGAAATATAAAAACACCACTTTTAGCATTATTTGAGTGGCTAATGGCAATAGATTTAATACGTGAAAGTGTGTCCAAATCTTCTGCATCGAATTCCTCAAATATAGAAAAAGCAAATTGTATGAACTTGTATCCATTGTCCTCACATTTGGACGCATACTTTATCCTTTTCTTTTCCACAGCGTTGTGCAAGGCTACCCCAGGAGCCCATGAAGTCGCCCCCGCACCAGCAAATGAGGAGATACCAGTCACATCCAAACATGCATCTTTACCTTGGAGCCAATTAAATAATAACAAATCTGCAGGTCGTAACTCCTTCCCTTCCCCCGAAAGGAACCCCATAGGTGCCTCCTTACGCACCATGACCCCACCCTTAGAAAGCATATGATAGCATTAACTGGAGCTTCGTGATAAATATTATGAAGAAGATGGGGTTCGGGGATAAATGGTGTAAATGGGTGGAGGAATGTCTTAAATCGTCTTCAATGTCCGTTCTTGTTAACGGATCTCCATCGGAGGAATTCGGGATCGAAAGGGGAGTACGGCAAGGCGATCCGTTGTCACCTTTTTTATTTATATTGGCAGCTGATGGGCTAGATGCTATTGTAAATGAAGCGGTAGAGAAGGGCATTTTTAGAGGAGTTAAGGTTGGGGCGGATCAAGTAACGGTTTCTCATCTACAATATGCGGATAACACCATTTTGTTTGGCGAATGGAATAAAGAAATTGCTAAGTCTCTTATGTGTATTCTTAGGTGCTTTGAAGAGGTATCGGGGCTACGGGTAAATTATGGGAAAAGCAAATTATACGGATTAGGTGTTAGTGATGAGAAATTGGGGAGTATGGCAAATTGGATGGGGTGTGATATTGGTGAATTTCCTTTCACTTATTTGGGCTGACCAATAGGTGAAAATATGAGCCGTGTGAATGCATGGAAACCCGTAGTGGAAAAGTTCAAGAATCGTTTAGCCGGTTGGAAAGCAAAAATGATGTCGTTCGGGGGGCATCTAACATTGGTAAAATCGGTTCTCGGAAGCTTGCCATTATATTATTTTTCGATGTTCCGTGTGCCTTTGAGTGTACTAAAATCTCTCAAGAAAATTAGAAAAAATTTCTTTTGGGGTGGGGTGGGTGAGGGTAAAAACCTCAGATGGATCAAACGGGACACGATTCTTGCCTCATTTGGGGACAGGGGGGGGGGTTAAACGTAGGGTCTCTTAGGGCAAAAAATTTGGCATTGCTAAGGAAATGGTAATGGAGATTTAAGAGGGAGGATGGGGGGTTATGGGTTAGGGTTGTTAAAAGTATATATGGTGTGTGTGGGGGTTTAGGGGGCACTATGGTACGGGTAGGGGATTAGCGATGAGTGGGAGGGGGTGTGGGGTGACATTATGAAAATTGGCGAGGAGATCAACAGGGTGGGGATAGAGTTTACATCGTCATGTGTCGGGGAGGTGGGTGACGGGAGGGAACTTAGGTTTTGGGTTGATAGATGGGTGGAGAATAGAAGACTTTGCAATAGATTCCCTAGACTTTTTCATTTAGATAGTAGGAAGGAGGGTAGTGTTATGGATAAAATTTCGTGGGTAAATAATGAGTGGGTTTGGGTGTGGGATTGGAATAGAAATATTAGTGGTAGGGTATGTAGAGAATATAATGACTTGATGGAGGTTTTGCAGAATGTGGTTGTGTCTAATTCTTGTAGGGATAGTTGGAGGTGGACTCTCAGCGAAGATGGCAAATTCAAAGTCAAAACACTTACAAGCTTGATTGAGGAGAAGATTTTACAAGTGGAAAATGGTGGTCGCGATACGCATTGGAACAAACTAGTACCTAAGAAAGTCAACGTCTTTGTATGTAGAGCACTTAAAGGAAGACTTCCGGTTCTTGTTGAGCTTGATAGAAGAGGCATTGATTTGGATTCGGTTCTTTGTGCATGTTGTAATGATAGTGTGGAGACATGTGCTTATTGCCTAGTTACTTGTGACCTCGCAATGAGTGTATGGACCAAAATATTTAATTGGTGGAAGGTGGGTATTGTTAACATTTTCACTATTGATGAGCTTTTTTCACATAGCGGGAATGTTAATGTTCACACCTCTTTATCATCTATTTGGCAAGCGGTAATTTGGACCTCCGGTTACTTCATTTGGAAAGAAAGAAACGCTCGTGTATTCTGAAATAAAGTATCAAGCTCTAACAAGATTATGCAAAATACAAAATACAAAAGTAAGAACTTTTCCCAAAATCCAATAGCCCAATTCTAATACAAAGGCCTAAACTAAAATAAAAACACAAATGGCCCAATAACATACCGAAAACCCCAAAAATGACTAAAATAACTGATCGATCAAAACCCTGTTGCAATCAAATGAATCCAAACTAACCTTCAACAACAAGCACAAATCGATTCTTTAGATCAGAATCCAAAAACAAACCAATTCTTCAATCCAAAACAAAACTTCAATCCAAACTAGCTTATTTATTTATTTTCTCTCTATCTTCTTCTTCTTCTTTCATCTCCAACCTGGATCTGATACCACTTGTTGGTAATTCAAACGACGAAACAAACAAACAAATTCAAACAAATGAACGTGGAAGCTTTATTCAAATTATCAAACTAAATACAAAACCAAATTTCAAAGACAAATTCTAATTCAAAGGTACCAAACCCTAATTCAAACGTTACCAAACACAAATTTAAAAGGTACAAAGAAAACTAATGACATAGATCCCTATTTATAGGCATCAAACGAACCGTAATAAAGAGTTTCCAAATTCTAAGCAAACTTGGTGGACAAGTCAAACAAATTACCAAGTAAGGTGGACAAGTCAAACAAATTACCAAGTAACCCATTAAGTTTAAGTCACTTTTTAAACAATGAGTTGACCCAATAGTGACATAAGTATGATACTCCATGGTTTGGTTACATCTGATCTTTCGTGTCTAGTGGCATTTTTGGATATCCTTTCAATTCATGTCATTAGGCATCAAGGTGTTAGATAGGCCCAGTCGAGATATTACATTTTCTTTGTGATAGTGCTCTGTGATAGTTCTCATTTCTAGTGATAGTTCTGTTATCAAAACAGAAAAAAATGTATTTTTTGTGTATGTTTTTCTTTTTTTCGTTTCCATAGGGTCCTTTCCTCTTTTAATTATCTTGTTTAATTGAGGAGATGCCTCGTTTTGTATTTTGTTTCTTCCCTCCGGGGTGTCTTTATATATGTTGGCTTTCTAAAAAAAAATTATTATTATTATTTTTTTAAAACTAAACTTCACAGGTCAAGTCTAGAAGAAGATATAATATTTTATTAGCTGTTGTAAGCAAGTGTATCTCCGATTAGATTAATTTTAAATACATCAAAAATAGAAAAGTTGAAACGACGTGAAAGTGAAAATTGGCGAAAAAAAGAAACGAAATGTTTTTGTAACGTGAAGTTGTTGACGAGACAAAATTCTATGTAACACTCTTCACCATTATACCAATAACAATTTTCATCTTAACATTATATTGTTGTGTTTTTCATCAACTAAAACGTGTAGTGATAAAAGAAATGTTGCTTTGTGTTTCGTTCAGCGCCAACAGGCCGAGCATAGCGACCATGAGCGCACAACTTTTAGACCATTTGCGGTGAGACCCAACACTACTCACTACGCGCATAAGTGACTTATGCATATTGTAATGTAACTAGTTAACTTGTTAAATTGTTTATGAATTTACGTTTATGATTATCAATCTTTACGACTGTAAGCGAAACAGACGAACACGAATAGAGTCTTGTTCATGTTCTTTCACTTAATTTTACACTTAATTTTAACAGAATAAATAAACGGACACAAATATTTACACGAACGAATGTTTTTGTTCATGTTCTTTCATTAAGATACTAAATGAATACTAAACTAAAATAAATGATCGAACATAAATGAACATAGATACACAAACATAAACTTTATTAAATTATGCATAATATATTATTTTACAAATGTTTATTTATTTAAATAAACCAATTTTGAAAATGTACAACTAAAAGATATGATATATGAACATAAATAAATAAATGAACATAAATGAACGTTAGCGAACGTATAATCGGACGTTAACGAACATAAATGAATGGACACAACTTCTGTTCATGTTCGTTCTTTTAAATAAACAAACGTAAAATATTGTCCATGTTCATTCGTTTAATAAATAAACGAATTTTTACCGAACGGTTCATGAAATGATCACTTAACGTTCGGCTAAAATGTGAAATATGTACTTGTGAGTTTTGAATGGGGTAAATGGTGTATTCGGCTAAATTAGTTGAAGTCGTAACTTATTTTCAAAATATAGCTTTTGATTTAAGAAAATATAAAAACTTATTTTTTGAGCATATCAATAGTTGTTCCTGCAATAATCTTCATTTACTCGACACAAATCTTAACTAACAAGGTGGGCGGCGGTCCGCCGCGTTGCGGCGAGGCGTTGTTTCATATCGTTGATCGGGCTTTAATAACACTGAGCACTTAGATGAACAATAATTTAAGATGTACATGGCTCTAGTTTTGATTATAAAATTATGCACAAAGTATCTAAAAAAATATACAAACAACGCAAAGAAAAGAGTGATAAAAGGAAAAAGGCTCAAGATAAAAGTTGAGGTTAACGTCCCCGGAAACATGCCATTTAGCTTTTGTTTTTGTGTATTATGTAACGGTCGATCACTTTGAGCCTCGTACAATCTCATTCATCCTCATGTAGTTTTTGCATTTGCATAGATGTACTCTTTTGTCATTTGTTTGTACAGCGCCGTCGAAGTAATTTGCAGCTGCACCTTCTTTCGGCTTACATGTGAGCATGAGTAAGCATCCGTTCAGAAAGCGATGTGTCATGAAAACCGCTAGAAGAACATGATGCGTAGAGATTGTTTGCAAAAATTAAATGAAAGACATGCATATATATTTTCTATGAGTTTGCTATCATGAAACGAAAGTAAAGTTTTGCTAAATTGTTCTTTTATTAATCCGAAGTGATTGAATTCGAAACTATTTGCAAAAAACAATTTATACAACACTATTAAAAGTAAATTGTAAAATTGGATAAGATTATAAGATATGACCGACACGCACCATTTATGCAAAAATGTACCACAACAGTTGACTATGAGTAAGCCAATCTACTTTGGTTGCATTTACAGCATATTCTCTATGTTGTTACCAAGAAACACGTTCTGGAAGTCGCGGTTGATGAAAATACAACATGGTTCTAGAGAGAGAAAGTAGAGAGAGAAAGGTGGAGAAAAGGGTTTATATTAAAATGAAAATAAATGAAACAATACACACACTTTCCCACACCTCTCATGGAGAGTCATGAGAGGTATTTATAGGCTCATTACATCACATGTTTGCCTATATTATAATAATAGTCCCTAAAGTACTATTTGTATGATATCTAGTCCATTTCTTTATGTGTGACGTTATCTTTTATAAAATAGCAAGGCTAACAATCTCCCTCCAAGATATCGTCACACATGAATGGATACAATGAGACCTATAAACAAATAAACATGTAAATTACAACAATAGTAAACTATGTTGACGTTGTTGAAGCGCAGAGTCTCTGTAGTCTTGATACTGAGGCAGACTTGAAGTTCTCTCTTCCGACGATCTCGGCATATGATCTTTGACACTGATGGCAAAGGTCTTTGTAGCTCTGAACTTCAACTGTAATGGTCTACTTAGGTTATTACTCCCTCCTAACTAGTGAGCCTTTATTCTTATTCCTCTGCTCCCTCCTGAACAGACAACTCTCTTCTCATCTCGCAGCGGATAAGGTAGATACTAATGAGTTTGCACCATGGTTGTCGTTCTGGGAGCATCATAACATAACTCACATAGTATTGCACAGAAGGTTGGTAATACGCTCCGATATATACAACATTAGTACTTCTTCGGTTCTAGTATAAGCACAATTCCCTCGAAAAACCAATCGTACTAGAGATGAAACACTACTTCTTTTGGCATGTTCTTCTCCCTCCTGATGGTTGTGATGTATTGAAATCATCATACTATTGTGTGTACATGCCAAAATTACCCTTACTTTACACTTCTGATGCAGTATAGATAGACCATGAAAGCATAATTTGTGAGAATATGCTGATAGGATATGATTCTCATTATTCTACAATCTCTTCTCTTCTCTTCAACCTTTAAGCGACCTCTTCAAATTCCAACCAGCTAGTAAATGACCACTGTATGGAGAGAACCCAATATAACCAATCTGAGAATGAAGTAAACATCTCATAGATATGTGACTTAATCTTGTACGAAGGTGTGACTAAGAACCTATACTGAGCACTACAATGTAACTCCTTTAAGCATAGGTAGTGCCATATACCCAAACCAACAAGTAGTATATGAAATATTCACCTCTTGGAATCTCCACAACTTCATGTGACACTGAGTACTACAACGTAACTCCTTAAAGTGATAGCTATAACCCGTGAGTACTACAATGTAACTCCTTACATCGGGTATAACTAGATAATCCAAGTCTTAATCACTATCTCTACCAGTGTTTGCCCAAACAAGTATCTCCGAAAGTCATGCATCCATCCACCCCTAGACTTTGAGATAAATAAGTACACATGCCCGTGAAATGAACTTTAAACCCAAATAAGCAATATCGTACAAAAACTCCGTAGTCACAAAAATCTGATACTAGCCGTTGTCATTTGAATGTGATTCTTGATCAGGATCGTTTAAGCAATCCGTGGTGTGTTTTGGTGAAGCTTGAAATTCTATTTCGGGTGATTCGTAGTGATTTCGTATTTTCCCTCCAAAAATAAAATTGGAAAATTTTCTCGCCCATAATTTGGAAATCACTATGAAATACAATACAAAGGTTACCTGAAAAATTTGAGTATTAAAAATTTTTACGCAAAATTTTGTCGAAAAAATTTGAATTTTAGCCAAAAAATTTGAATTTCGCGCCAAAATTTTCAACGTTATACCAAACTTTGAATTTCGCATAAAAATTGAACGTTTAGTCTCCTCTCAAAAATAAATTTTACTCAAATTTTCCCGCCAAAAAACTTTTTTTTTTTTTTTTTTTTTTTTTTTTTTGCTAACTCGATAAACCCATCAAACTCGGTAACCTTTCAAACTCGATAACCATCCAAACTCGGTAAGGCTGTCAAACTCGGTAAGGATTTCAAAGCTGTCAAACTCGGTAAAATCTTACCTAACTCGATGAGAATCTCAAACTCGATAAGTGAAGTCTTAACTCGATAGATCTTCTAACTCGATAAGTAGAAACGAACGAAGTATAGTTTCCCCTTACTCGATAACATTAAGTAACCTTACTCGATAAACGATAAGGGTTGTTAGCTAACTCGCTAACTGGCTAACTCGCCAAATCCTAACTCGCCAAAACTAGTTCTTAACTTGCTAAAGATTGAAATCCTAACTCGCAAAGAAAAGTTCAAACTCGCTAAAAAAAACCCTAACTCGCTAAATTCTGACAACCAAACTCGGTAAAACATCACCAAACTCGATAGATTAAGTTCAAACTCGCTAAGCAGAATCCAAACTTGATAAAAAAAATTTCCTAACTCGAAAATTTTTCTAACTCGACAAAAATGGCGATGAACAGTACAAGATCCGAGATTTTTCACCCAAAAACATGATTTTTCACCCAAAAACACCACAATTCGCCTCCGGTTAGCTCTGATACCACTTTTTGTGACCAAGAAACACGTTCCGGAGGTCGCGGTTGATGAAAATACAACATGGTTCTAGAGATAGAAAGTAGAGAGAGAAAGGTGGAGAAAAGGGTTTATATTAAAATGAAAATAAATGAAACAATACACACACTTTCCCACACCCCTCATGGAGAATCATGAGGGGTATTTATAGGCTCATTACATCACATGTTTGCCTATATTACAATAATAGTCCCTAAAGTACTATTTGTGTGATATCTATTCCATTTTTTTATGTGTGAAGTTATCTTTTATAAAATAGCAAGGCTAACACTCTATTATTTATCGTAAAGTGGTTTCTCACGTATCGCATTTGTAGGCCTTCACCCGCGCTTATTCAGTTGAATCTAGCACATTTTCTTGGACCGATTTATATGTTAGTTTGCACTCAATCACACCTTCCATACTCATTCCAACTCCTGCTTCTTCGATCTCTTTCAAATTTGATTTTAGCAAAATTCCATGACACAATCTATATAAGACCGTGTATATAACATCCACTGAACGCATTAATTGAACCAACACATTGGAGCAATAAAATGAACCTACACACTGAACCCAACACCTTCAACACACCTCCTGAAACCAACCATTGAAGTAAGCCATTGAAAGCTACCAAGATAACACTGAAACCATAAAAAAATTACCTCATTGCGTGGTATTGAACCGCTGAAATCATGGTTTTAGATGACCATGAGATCGCTCAAAGAAAGTAGGCTATCTCTCTGCTTTAAGTAGTGGAATAAAGTGCTATGAATGAGGTTGCCGCACTGTCAGCTTTTATACTTTTTTTGGAATATTCTAAATGACCCGTTACTGGACGCTGCTATTGCTTTATCTACATTGCTCCAAGTGGGTGTCCATGCTCGAGCTAGAAGAGTATTGCTTCCTTTCTCTGGTTCGTCCTCAAATAGGTAAAATAGAAGCCGGTATGACATGAAATGTTGGAGGGACTGTAGTATAAAATAGCTTAATTATATTTTAAATATGTAAAGATAGTATGAGCATAAGCAATTCGGAGTAAGACCTTTGGCGGTTAACTATTTGGTCACGCCATAATCTGTTGATAGTTTCTTGAGCTCATCCAGACCCACTTCATTAGCCTGTATCAGAAATGAGTCAAGTCAGCACCGCAAATTTGACCAAGTAAATCAGTGTGCCCATCCATTAATTATAAGTCTAGTTAGGAATGTGAGTTGATCAAGCATACAGCTAAATCAAGGGTTACACGAATAGACCCTCTTTAACTTCATATGCCAAGCACTTATGTTCAACTGTCGCATGCCAAGATGAGTACATATTCGTACACTGGTTGGTATTTAATTATAAGGTACGTAAATAAAATTGCTCCAAAATGTAGAAGCATATAAAAACAGAAAATTAAATTTCATACAAATTACATAGAAGTTACTTTAGTAAGTCGATGCCAGGGCCAACCACCTCCTAAACCATATCCCATGAACGAAATCTCCTGAAGCAAAACCCTTGAACCAAAAACTTACGTTAGACATTAGTTGGCGGTATCGGTATAGTTTAATCAAATTAACTGTAATATGAGAGAAGATTGAAGCGGACTTTAAAACTTTTTGCTAGTACAAACACATGTGTGTCTCGGCAATTAGGCGAAGAAGAGTACACATTTTGTGCATCAGAGTAGTTTACATTAGGTGGGGCCATGCCGCGAACGTGGCCACCAAAATGTATAGAAACTATCATGCTTAGTTGTTTATGAATTATGCTCTGCAGTTATAAGAAATCAGTTAAACTTATGGTTTTATATATTATGAGGTTTATTATTTGCTTATAGCATTTTTTTCGCACAAACTACTGAATTCTTATACCCGAGAACGATATTTGGAACCCATGAAAATGCCTTCAGGTACTCTCCTAAGGTGCAACCGCACCCTGGTCACTTGTCACCACAGGCTCAAACCCATTCGGCACCTTAACAGCCTTATCACCATGACTCATTCAAAGAGCCTGCCCAATATAAGTTTAACAATTAACACAAACAATTATCACAAACACAGAAAAAGTGCAGCTTACCATGTCATTGTCTCGAGAGAAAATAAGCCCATAAGCTTCATCAGGCTTCATTGCATATCGAAGTCTTTTAAAAATCGTCTTGTATTATAAGACATTATCGCTGCAGTGTCGGCTGCAATTTCTGTTCCTGCATTGGACCCGTGCATTTGTATCAAATGTCTTTTCTCGGTTACATAACTTCAGGTTTGAAATATAGTAATTAAGATTTTTTGAGCCGTCACCTAGCATGCATGACCCTTTATATTGTAGTTTGTTGTTAATGGAAGGGGTAACATATACCTGTCCAGTGTTGCTGAATCGCAAGACATGATCACGGAAAGTAGAATCGGGAAAGACATCTCCTACAATAGCAATGGCTACAAAAAATGAGCACAACAATTATACTATGTTATTATACCATACAAACACAACTTAAGAGTCATGAGTCCTTAGAATGAAATAAAATTACCCAAACCCATGTTGATAGTATTTCGCTATCTAGACCAGGTACCAAACATTCCTCTATATAAAACAAAAGATTGATGAAATATGTTTTCAAAAACTAATTACAGATTTACATTTGGAAAGAAAATAAGGTTGAAACTTTACCTTAAAATCAGTACTTGCACATAACACATTGGATACTGAGCTACATATTATTAAGACATTTGCAGTCGAGTAGTTCGTGTCCTAAATTACTGTTAAAGCATATAAAATTGCAGTCTCCTCGCATCCACTCCATGAAGAAGGGCAATGTCTGAGATGAACCCTAGTAACTGGAATGAAAGAACAAAAAAATAAAAAATAAAAAAATAATAAGAACGAAGATTCGATATGTTTCTGTTTTGTTAAATATAATAATTGCACATTTTTATTTGAATGAAAAGTTATAAAAGAAATAATCTAAAATCATATTACCTTACTCCTTCTTGCCATAGCTTTTAGCTCCAGCTTTTTTTTTTGAACGGCGATTTATTAAAACACTAGCAAGGAGCTAGATCAAACGAGAACAATATAAGGGTTCTTAAGCCAATCGTCCCACTTGAACGACGCTTTACGTCTAAATTTACACCAATAAAAAGAACTAGAAACTAAATTATCAAATATGACGGCCTTTTCCGGACTTTTCTTATCAAACAAAATCTTGTTGCGGAAGCTCCACATATACCACCACAATCCAAAGTATAGCTCCAGCTTATAAGCTGCTATTATAAGCTACTAACCATATGCTGCTCCGCCAAGATACAGGCTTCGGTAAACAATGCATAAGCACAATCTATAAGCAATCCCAAACCACAAATACGCAAGTAATTAATTTTCCACGACAATGACAACAACAATCTCAGCAGCAACGCCTCGTCTACCTGAACATGAGCATCTCTTTATTATCCCTTATACATATGTCCTGCAACCGACAACGAAATTCAAATTACTCGAAAGGAAAAAAAAAATTACGAATTTTTTTATACCCCTGTAGATTTTAACCTAACCCAATTCAGTAATCCCTAAATTTGCCCAACAACATTACTTTTCTCATCTTTTTCAACCAAAGGGAAACAAAAATGAGCTTCAAATAAAGAAAACATAGTTTGCTCTTCAACTGAATGTTACAGTAAAAACCAAAATCTTAGAATACTTACATAAATTTTGAAGCTTCCTTTTGCAACAAATGAATCGAAACACATACCTCCATCCTTGAACCAACCAAACCCCCATTCTTTGAATCGTATGAAACAGCACAACAGCAGGAACAACTTTCTCCAATGCCTTTGCCCATACCTCAACGGTCTCACTGTTCACTTCGAAAACGGGCACATTTCATAACCAATACATTGACAACGGAAAAGTTTAAACATAATTATAGAAAAACCGAAAGTTAAAACTAGTTTAAAGTTGACGAAAACAAACTTACGACAATTCTTATTGTCTCAAGACTTTTATCAAACACCTGGTCGGTATCTCGCCTTCAATATCTTCACAAACTAAACCCCATCGCTTTACTTTTTATTTTTCCTTGAAACGATAACTGAAAGCAAAAAAATGATAAAATACTGACATGAAACACTGAGTATTGAACCAATCAAGATTAAAAATTACTTAAACCCTCTCAACCTAAATAAACATAGATATGAACATATAACAGTAACAAATGATTGGAAAAGTAGGAAAAAGAAAATATAAACCTCAGTAAATCACAAAACGAAACCTGACAGCCCAAATTCCGTATCAAAATCCAAAACACCAGTTCACGTCATCACCACCGTAGTTTTTTCCGGCCAGGTATTTACAACTGTTCCCGATATAATTTCCTCTCAACTAAAGGCAGGGGTAGTCAAAAACCATAATAGAAAAAGCCATGCCTGAAATAATGAAAAACCAAAATATAATAAAAAACAATACCTGATTAAGCAATACGGTATCGTATACCAACATTGTTTACTCAAAATAGCAGTGAATCACCACATACCAGCAGATAAATCACAAACCCACCTGCGAAGTAAACTGATTCTCGAGAACAGTGAGAAGAAGATGAATATGTCGAGGCGTTGTTATCATAACAAAAAGGCGGCAAGTTTTTGAGTTAGGCCGAATAGCGGGCTAATATTTGGACTACCATTTAGTGAACATTATATACTCGTTCGTGAGAACTACAACATGGGGTCTGGGAGTTTCCCCTTACTTGAATACCATTCTTTCACTATGACATCACCATGTCCAGCAAAGAATTTTGCAGGTGAGTGCATCACAATGCCTGAAAAAAAAACATACACATAATGATTATTAAGGGGATGTTACGTTAAGCAAATTTGAGGAGGTTATTGATTGTCAATATACAATACACTTATCTAAACAATTATCGAAAAGTGCATAATAGCTTATTGAAGATCAGAAAAGGGCTGTAGCATTAAGGTCCTTAGAATTGGCTTTTTGTTGAAGGCATAGGCTTTTTTGATAAAATAAGCCAAACAGCCCTTAAAAAGTTCAAAACAATCAAACTTATATCAACTCACATCTAGCAAAAGAATTAACAACATAACAATAGTTTAATTATGGGTGCAAACAACAAACATATCAACCAAACACTAAACTCAAATCTAACAACAACCCAACAATAATGAATGTTACAGAGCACAACTTTAATCAAATTAACAGCAACCGAAAATCTTAACATTAAAGACTACTACTTTACTAAACTTTGACGTTGTGATAAACCATATTCTAATTAACTTAAAGATTCGCCGTCGCCAATTAAAACAATTACGGAAAACCATATAAGTTTACTTTATTCAAATCTAACAAAAAAACCATAAAAAAAATTAACATAAAAGATCACTACAAAATCACAGCCCTATACAAATCTAACAGCAAGTTAACAAAATTAATATTAAAGGTCACAACTTTATACAAATCTAAGATAAACCTTAGAAGTAAATCCTATGTGATTCAGGCTAAGACTTACCTTCATTAGGATTAATGATTGAATAATAATGACCAACAGTCACTGAATAATTCTTAATAGCTTGAGCTATACACTTTGTATGATTTGATTCAAGTTCAAATCTTATTGATTCACCATTTTTTTTATAAAACCCCCAAAAATATGACCATAAAGAAAAATGATCAAATTACTTGATTAATGAAAAGTGGACCGAAATAAATGACATACCTAAGGTTGGACTTCGACGATATATTGCCCACTTTTGACAGTAACAGCTTCGTTTGCACTTCTGATCATCTTCTTCATCATATGGCTTCCGCTGTGTGTGGAATGGATGATATTTGTCTGTGTTTTAGTCGGTGGCATAGTTAATATCAAAGAGCCAAAGGGCCAAGACACCGCACATGGACAACATGAATGGACCGGGCCCAAAAAGTGAAAGTCCAGAACGACATCACATGCGTCGTTTTTGCCGGGACGTTATATATATAGTAATGAATTCGACACAAATATTGACTAATCATTTACTCGACACAAATATTTTCTTTTTAGATTTTATCTAAATGGGCTCATTTTAACTGGGGCTTGTCAGTCATATATATTGGGCTAATTGGATGCTTATAATATGTTAATAGTCATCTTTTATATAATACAATAAAACCCTTATTGGGAATTTTTCATTTCAAAAAAATGCATTCATACCTTATTTAGTAATAATTTTATTTAAAAAAAAAGTTATTTTCTTATTAGGTAATATTTTATATTTATCTATAACACAAGTAAAATATAAATACAAAAAATATAGATAAGATGCAATTAATAATATGATTAAAAATTTTAAATAATTATCTTTAATAATAAAAAAAACTATAATTAAACATTATAAATCAAATAAAACAAAGATTAAATTATTTATTTTTTAATAAATAAAAATATATGATTCAAAAATTTAAAAAAAAACCCGCGCATGCGCGGGCATTATAACTAGTAAAAATCTAAAGAAAAACTATAACCTTAAATTTTATATGGCTGGTGACACACGGTTAGTGGCCGCCATCTAAGTCCGTCCCTGATTATTGAATGATAACTCCCATAATTTGCTTAAATTTATATAATTAGTGATTGATATTCATTTCTATGATAACTTAAAATTTGTTTGAACAACTGTATTGTTTGGATGAAAACTTCCAAGGTTGGGCACTTGGGCTTAAGCAAACAGGCTCAGTTAGGAGCCAATATGGGATATATAAGAGTATAATATGACCCAGAGGTGGCAAAACGGGCGGGCCGGGCGGGCACGGGCTATGGGCTATGGGCTAAACGGGCATGGGGTAAACGGGCGCGGGCCAAACGAGCGCATGTTATACGAATCACTTTAGAAAAGACCTAAAAAAACAAAAAATAATTCCTCAAACGTAACACCTCATTTAGTTATTTTGGTTGTTTTCAGAATATTTTGTAACTCAATATGAGTTCACTAAATCAAATTTGAATTCAACTTCTAGCTTGACGTGATAATTTGAACTTTAGTTTTTGGATGATTTTATTTTGCAAAACCTTAATTAGCCAAGACCAAACATCCGGTTTGTCATTAAGGTGCATGTCGGCTGATACGAGTACAACCCTTTACTAAATTAGAAGATTGGTACACGCATGTAATGGTTGGGAAGAATTAGTCTACAACATGTTTTCTATTCTTCTAAGAATAAATAAGTTATCTTGTCATGATGTCAAGTAGTGTTAGACGTGATCTATTTGCATGGGATCATGGGCATGTTTTCTATTCTTTAGGAGTAAGTTTAGGTTAGTGGGATAGCTTAGGTTAGTAGTTTATTTATAGGGAGTCCACTTTTCGATTGTTCTTCTTATGGGCCAAGTGTAATGGGCCGAGAAAGAACTAACTTGTTTTTTGGGCTCTGAAATCGATCATGGATGCAGCAATTTGGGTTGGTTTTTTAAAGAGAACAAAGTACAAACGTGGGTACCATGGATATCCCACCTAGCTAAGTGTCATGTCAAAAGAAAGTGGTGTTGCCAAATAACAAAACAGATTCATTGACCCAAAATTTCAACAACTCATGTGTTGATATGCTTTGGGGGTATCACATGGCATGCCACCTGACAAAAGCATGTAGATTTTGATGGATTTTATTTTGATTAATGGAGTTCTTCATGGCCTACCATGTTAAATGTTTGTACATTGGAGGGCCCTAATCAACTATCATGTCATGTATGTAGCAAATGGATTTGTGGGTTGTTTAGATGATTGAATAGACCACACTTCTATATGAAACTTTATATCGATGTGGATAGATCATTACGATTGTTGAATCGAAAATTTCTAGAACCCACAAGCGTTCTACTTGTTATATTGTTCATGAATCTATCCATTTCTGTAATGTATATAAACTGTTTAAGTCCCAAAGGCATGTTAGTTTTCTTTATCATTTGATCATGTCCAACCACTTTTGCTTTTCAAAAATCAAAATCATTAATCATATATGTTGCCTAATTATATATAATTGAATGAAGGGACTAATGGAGATTAAGTACTGTACATGCACTTAATAAAACCATTTTGTGGTTTGTTTATATTGATAATCCATATAAGAATTTCTGTCATGTATCATGCATCTTGTGAGGTTCAGTAGTACCACTAGTACATTTCAAATAAGGATTGACCCCAACACAGACAACTCCAGATCAGATATTGATAAAAGACTAATTGCCATGCAAAGTATTGTTATCATAAATTTCAAACAGTTGACCTTATCAAACCATATAATTTACAGTATCATTTTTTAATTGAAACAAAACTTGAATGTTGAAAGTTTCCATAAATGAAAAGAACATGTGGGTAGAGGATGTTATAACTTATAAGGTGGCTACTTGCATTATTTTTATAACAAACATTGGGGTTTGATGACCACATGACATGGTACTTAGAGACACAAGAGTATGAACTATAATCTACTATATTACCTTATAAGCTTTCATGTTTTTTTTGGAAGGTAACAAAAAGACCAAAAACCGCTGGTTGCACGCGTCTTTCATGTTTTGCCAAAGATCACCATAACAAAATTCTTCATCAAGCTGTAAGTTTGCAAGTGGCACTATACATATCCAAATACCTGATGAACGACGGATATACCGTGTGAGCATCAGTAGTGTTTTAACTATATACAAACGCAACAACATATTATTCTCTTTTGGGCATGTGCATCTATAGTTCGCCAAGATGAAAGATATTTTACGCTGTAATTTATGTTTTTCATTGTGATTTGTATTTTCTTTTTAGATTTTGCTTTATGCACTATAATCTACCATATTACCTTATAAGCTTTCATGTTTTTTTTGGAAGGTAACAAAAAGACCAAAAATCGCTGGTTGCACGCGTCTTTCATGTTTTGCCAAAGATCACCATAACAAAATTCTTCATCAAGCTGTAAGTTTGCAAGTGGCACTATACATATCCAAATACCTGATGAATGACGGATATATCGTGTGAGCATCAGTAGTGTTTTAACTATATACAAACGCAACAACATATTATTCTCTTTTGGGCATGTGCATCTATAGTTCGCCAAGATGAAAGATACTTTACGCTGTAATTTATGTTTTTCATTGTGATTTGTATTTTCTTTTTAGATTTTGCTTTATGCACTATAAGTACTTGTATATCATTTTATATATTTTTAGAATAGAAACATTACATAATCAAAGATCGCATACAATCCAAGCTTATCTCTTTGTCTATTTCTCTTTCTTCTAATAGATTGCTGCTACAGTTTCTTGTGAAACAAACACCACATATTGCACTATTGCAGCACCTGGGCATAGACGTGCTGGAAAGCTAGCTTATTTTCATGTGACACTGTCTTTTGACAGCCTAATAAAATTAAAGTAAGAAAACAAAATCAAAATATAGAATCAGGTGACTGGATATGCACATTTGGTTTTATGTTATAATTGGTCCGTGGCCTCACATCTCTGCGCAAACAATTCAACGGAAAGGTACCAATAGCTAATGATGCTCTCGGACAATTATGATCTTCGTCCTTTTATCCATGCCTAAGTTGTAGGCCAATCACATCATTTTTTTTCCAAATATGGTAGGCTTTTAGACATAAATACTAGCTGTTAGTTCTTCAATTTGGGTTTCGTAAATTAGCAGAAATCTATCTTGATTGAAAAAAACTTGTAACGATGAGCATACAATAAATACTGATATATAGTTGAACACTGAGGCCACAGGTCCATGTCAGCTTAGAGGATAATGCGCATATGCCTAATGTATGCGTAGAGCCAGTAAAGGCCCGTAAGTTGTTGGTTTATACCCTCTTCTAGTTGATTTCTACTTCTACGAGTTTCATCATATTTCATTTTGTATCAACTGTCAAGTAAATTAAAGTTAAGAGACTATTTTTTGAATAGCAGACAGACTCTTCTAAAATACCTAAAAGACGCCTTTCAATTATGCATATACTTTTTTCCAAATTGTAGGGTTTCTGTTTGACCAAAGACATCCAACTAAAATTTTCTTTATTAAAATCACTACTTGCGTGCAAACTGCAGTCCCGTTTGATAATCTTTTAATAGCAAGTAATCGTGTTGACATTATGCTCCAAATCCTGAATAATCTAAACTTGCTCAAACACATCGGCCCACCAGGGTTTTATTGTTCACTAAGATAATGATTCAAATTCAAATGATCTGACAAATTTATATCCATGTGATCATGCAAAACCAAGTGGAATAAGATTCTACCCTTTTAATACGTTCAAAATACTCAACAATCCGCTATTAGCTGTAAGCGCTGTTTGAATAGAAACAGCCTTAGTCAAAACTGTGTGTGCAAGTGTTTAATACCTTAATCTCTAGGTGATAAACCTTCAAAGTGGTGGGACAATACATGCCTCTAAAAAGCAAGCCTTACCCATGTGTTATTTTTTGTCTTTTTCTTCATTAGGTTCAATTCACAGATAATTGAAACTATTCCTCCTGTGATAACTCCTTAGTTTTATATATTTCTTTCTACTTGAAGAAACCCAAATATCCCTCTTGCTATATATATACCAAGATCTTAGAGGTCTCATATTAAGTCTCAACACCATAGGAGCTCCAGTATAATCTTCTTTCCATTTCGAGAAACACACAAAAACCCTCTTTCTAGTTTTACCAAGGACTTGGATATTCTGTTCCAAGATTCGTTATTGAAAAACTTTGTAATATCTTTTTCGGTTGATAGTTAAACATATGGGTATGGGAATAATTAAAATAGCCAATGCCACACAAAAGCTCAAACGATCCATTACACCAAAGAAAAATGGATTCCCAGGTGCCACAATTTCCCCAAAGAAAGGCCATTTTGCTGTTTATGTTGGTGAGACACACAAGAGATACGTCATCCCTCTATCTACCTTGGACCACCCTTTGTTTCGGGAGCTTTTACGTTGGGCTGAAGAAGAATTTGGTTTTGACAACTCAGAAGGCGGTCTTCAAATTCCTTGCAATGAAGATTATTTTGAAGGTCTCATTTCACTCATAAGTGCTACTTGATGTAGGGCATGGAGACTATTAGTTAGATATTCATTTTAGCAAATTCGATTTCACTCATTTCGTTTAGAGAGTTGTAAATCATATGGTCAAAAGCTCATCCCTTTTGGACGATCCAGAAGACCTATATGCAAAGATGAACTTTTTCCCTCCGAGGAGAACTCATGATAAATCATTGAGTGACACATTATGAAATTTGAATTCATGCATGATCCTTAATTAGTTACCTTGAACAGTTTCAAATAATTTGAACAGTTGTAATCAAGAATCTTTTAAATTACAAGTGTTATTTCTTCGAGTTACTTTTATGGCCCTCTAGAAAGTAATCTGTTAGTGCTAACTTGGTCAACACAGATACAGTTGTTGGATTATAATATCATGACAATCATATAAAATAAATCAAACACATCAAAAGAGCATATGCGGAAGCGTTATAACAAGATCATATAACATGTAATTAATTAATCAATAATAAATAGTAAACATACTTTTGTGATTCTAGCCCGAACAAGAATCAATATGCAATCTTTAACTTATGAACCCTAATTAGGGTTTATGTGGATTATAAGAATTACCCCTTACCTCTTTTGTAATTCAATCCAAGAATCAAACAATAGTGTGTTTGAATCGTGTTCTTGTACACACGTACTAATTCAAGTAAAAGTTTATGCAAGTAAATTAAACACAAAACTTTTAAGCTTATGAAAATCGAATCCCTTGTAGGGATTGTTTGATGAATCGATTTTGGGACAAGAAAAGGAGAAAGAAAACACCTATTATGTGTGTACAAGTTATGAGAAAACAATAACCCATGAGGTGTTTATATACTTGAGATAACTTGGAGTCCAAGGCACAAAGGAGGTGGAACTCCTTCTAGAACATTCTTGACCTTCCAATTATTCACAAGTATTACTTTCCTAATCTTCGTCTAACGGTCGTTAGCCATTCTCCGTTAAATACTAACGGTCGTTACTAGTTTTGTGTTTATTAATAATTATATATAACATTTATAAATAATTATTCTTTTACTCTTCATACGTAAAGTGTGCAATCCCATGATCTCGAGTTCGATCCTAACATACGACTACTAAAATAATGTCCATAATCTAACAGCTCCCACTTGGACATATTTTAATAGTGTAATCACATCGGTTAGCGTCTTGCAACATGCCGATGCCTCTAGTACGATCTCGAGTAAGGCTCCTGGAAAAACCTTTTAATGATTTCTCGTTATTATTATCCTTTTGTTTCTAATACCACGTTAATAAGGATATGGATTAAAGTCATTCCTTAATTAACCATTCTGTTTCTCGTTGTTTATGATTGATCAAGATTACCAAATCTTCTGAACATATTCAGGGGAGATCTTGGGTGCGGCCGCACATACATCTTACCAACCCCACGAGGGGCCCAACAGTATTAAACTCCAAAAATAAATTTTAATGAACAAATTCTATCTTGACTACAAGCAAAACCCACAAACTTTGTAACACTTTCGAAAACAACCCTTATGACTACCAGTTACGTATAGCGTTAAGTTGTTCCACAAAAATGCACTACGTTCATGACACTTATCTTGCATCTCAAGTCTAAGGATAACTTCTCATGATTTACTTAATGACAAGATCCATAAAGTAACATCATGTAGTTGGGATAAGTCCTATATTCGGTATCATTGAATATCATCTGAAATGACATGACTACGCCTCAATATACTTTAAGTATATTATACCAACCTTCAGATTTGTCTTGATTTAATAATATTCCCATATTATTAACTGACAACGGACAATTTAGAATAACATTTATTCTTGGATTAAACATACAAATATAGGATACAATATATTATAAATTAAACATACCATGTATTTTAATTTATTGTAATAATTGTTTAACATCCCTTATCCAAATACTAAATAGATCAATGCATGATAACTCTTGTTAATGAATTATGTCTCAAGTAATGACATTCATACTTGTTGACAAGGCATAAATCATCCAACTTTGATCTATTGGAATTTTAAGAGTACTTATTTCAAGAATTCAACTAGTGAAGTTATTGTATGTGCATACTCAACTATTTTGATTATGCCATAATTTATTTCATAAAATGTGACATCCTTAACCACCAATTTATGATAATCAAACTTTCAAACATTTTAAAGTTTAAAGTATTTTTATTCTCTTAATGTATAATGCGACTATGCTTTTAGTAAGCATAACTAGTACATATAGCCAAGGATGAAATCCTTACCATGACTAGCATTGAGTGTCACCTCAATTTCATTAACATTATTGTATGCAAACAACAATATGCTATTAAAATTTTTCCGTAAACATTAATATCTATTGTGTAATGTTTGATGCCCTTCAAACTTTCAAGTTATTGGCTATGACAATTTTCACAACAATTGAAAAATTGTTCATCTATAGAATTTGGAAGCTGTTCCAGATTTAGGATGTGATTCTATAATCAAACATATTCTTTTTAGAATATTACACAAGTTATCTAATAACTTTTTAATTAGATATTAATATTGCCAAATCATCTTGTAATCAAGCATGATACAACAAAACATGATGTTCATGAAAAATCTTTGAGTTATACTTAGATTTTATTCATGTTATTCATATCCATTTAGGTTTTCTAAATTATATATCATGTTATATTAGATTCATTTACCGCTCATGTTTCAACAATAAATATTCATTCCAAGGTTGTATGTCTTATTTCCTAAATCTTACAAGTAAAGTTTCATTCCAAACTAAGAGTTAACTTTTAACTTATATGGAATGTTACTTTTATATGTTCCACAACATATATGATTTAAGAAATTAAACATAATACTCCCACTAGCTTTTAGGAATACTTAGAAATTATCTTATTTCAATTATAAATCAAAACATGGATTTAATAATTAAACATAAGAGTAATCTTCTAGATGCATGCATTTATCTATCCATGAATTATTGCTCTTTGTACACTTTCAAAGATTTATTTGAATTCATAAACTCCTTTTGATTACTTATCGTCCTCGCTCAAGTAATCACTCAAGAAAGAGTTTTGATATTCCAATGTCAATTTCATAAATGTGACATCATAATCTTTATATATTTAATGTATTTAGAAAAGAATATTCAATCACAGTTAATTGCTTAAGTGTGATTAATAATCTTGTCACAAGACATGCATTAAATACGTGCACAATATTGTCCATATGATTTCTATACAAAGATTTAAACCACAAAGGTTACCTTATATTTGAAGAAACTCATCTTCATTTTCTAGTCAAACGATTAAGATAAACTAAGTTTCTAAAATTGATTATCTTTATGGACAACATCTTAATCATTCATAGCATGTGTACTTTACTCAATTTCATATTTGGTAATGTATCATGATGATTATCAGGTTTACAATAATCCTGTAAATCATAGCCCTCAGCATATTAATCAAATATCTGAGATATATTGCTATTCTATGAATAATAATTCCATCATCTTGAGATTTAACATTTAAATGTCAAACTTTATTATCATGTTGAGATTTAACATTCAAATGTCAAACTTCATCATGATATTTACTAATGTATTTTAGAAGATTATGTATCTTGTAATTTTATCTTTTAAAGATCAAAACTCCCACTTGCTTTTAGTAATTTAAAGACTATCTTTAAATACTTAGCAAATAAAGCAACAATACAATATTCTCTTTTGAGTTACTACAAATACATATTGACAGTTCTTGACTTTACTTTGTTAATAACCTCTTCATAAGCAGTTAAACAAATTTAGAACTTCAATTTAAGACTTAATGTAATTCATCACATTCCATCATATGATGATGTTTTATTAATCTTCTAGGTTGGAGTTTTATTAAATATGTCCAAGCCATACTCAATATTCTAACATTGATAACTTTTGGAAGAAAAGTAGTCATAGTTATCTTTAATCAAACAATACAACTAGAGTTTGATTTTCCTAACTGAACATACCATAAACATTTGGTATTTCATTAGTATTAATATTGTAAGACAATCTAACAATATTTAAGATAACCATATTTCTTTTTGACTTGTCTATTTACCAACTAATGCATTTTAATGGTATAATAATTTTCAAGCCAATTGCATGCTTTATAACACAAGTACTTTTGACAAAGTCACTTCATGTCCATGTCTTTACAAGAAAACATAAACTGTTATAATCCCACTATACGTTATAAGTCATTTAACAATTTAATGACTTCATGTATATGTCTTAATTAAAAAAACATAACAAGATAACGTCTTACTTTATTATAAGTCTTGTAACAAGTAAAAGACTTTATGTTTATATCTTTACATTGAAATATAAACATGTTTAACTAAAGTAATTATGAACACCATCTTTTGGTTTCAATCTTAATTTCAAGTTAATTTATTACTTCACAATAATGTAAATAACATTATTTTTTCATTTATTTATGTCATTCCAAGAACACATAAATATTCAGATTGAAGTAGCATTAGATTACTTAATTAATTTATGTCATTCCATGAATTCATAAATATACTAATTAAAGTAGTCTTGATATCATATTGACACATGTTCTAATAGGTATCTAATTTAGAAACTGCAAATTCTCATATTTCAATTACATCAGTTGATCTGCTAGTAATGAAAATATGAAATTCACCTTGTTGTTGCAATCTAGCTAAACTCTCACATAACATAAATTGTAACACCAAGTGTTTCTTGAATTAGATTAGTATAAGTCATATTAGAACATTATTCTCTTACCTTGCAGTCAAGAGAATTCATTAAATCATATCTTTATGAGTTGTTTCTTGCACACATTAAAGATAACATTTCTCCCACTTGTGCATGGAACAACCTCATATAGTTGATAAACAACACGCTATGCATTTGTTTATGTGATCAATATGATTGTGTCATAGATTTTTGCATAACAAGTAGATGTAGAACAACAATTTCTAGTAAGGAAACGTACAAGACTATCCTTAAAAGTATGAGTGTCTATACTTGGAAAGTAATTTTCTCTAGCTACCAAGATGTCAAAACTTGTAACTCCCACTGAATTAAAGATCATTACAATAACTCCTTATTCAGTAATAAGTACACAATACTCCCACTGAATTTGACAACATTGTAAATGTTTCATATCCAGTGAAAACAAATATTGTGCTTTTAACTTTTCTACACCTTTAAATGTTCATACGTAACAATTACTTATGCACTAAAGAGTATATTCTACTACGTAAATGATGGACTATCCACCAAATGCTATTATCTTAAAAATTGGGCATGCAATTTCTTCCTTAACAGGTCTACCATCCTATAATGTATGTAGCACCTTTAGAATAGTTAGAACAACTAGTTTGTCTTTAAACATTTTATGGTAATTAGTCTAGCTTCTAATTATAATAACTCATAAAATATCATACATAATTTTCTGTTAACCAAATATCATATTTGTTACTAAGAATTTAATCACCGAATGATGAAATCCCTATGGAAAATATTCGCAATTTTCTTAACTATTAAAAAATTTGCTATGAGTTATATTAGAATTTAGACATATCTAATATTCCTATTATCCTTTTTCATTTATGAAAAGAAATAGGATTGTATCTCACTCTTCTTTTATAGAAAGGAGAATTCTTTTGTCTTTTAAATAAATTATTCTTAATCAAACATCTGTTTGAAAACAGAACGGGATCAATTTACCAAAGCCCAAAGTGCGTTTACGGTTTGAACGTTGCATTAATACATTAAAACGAATTACAAAATTCAATTTCAGTATTTTCGATAATTAGGTTTTTAAGAAAATAAAATACCCATTGGTAAATATATTCATATAAACCATAGTATTTTCTTAAAGCTAGGATCTTAATTGACATAGTACAATTACATCAGTTGATCTGCTAGTAATGATAGTATTCAACAAGGTAATTGTCGTATAATAATTGGCATAACATTTGTCCAATTCCTAGATTTATGGGATTTACATTCACAAAACCTTTGTAATGTAAGCATGTTTCATCCCCATCTTAATGCCTTGAGTCCAAGCTCTCACTTCCTACTCAATTTAAGTCGTCTAACTTAAAAACTGCAAACTCATAAATCCATTACATCAGTTGATCTGCTAGCAATGAAATTACAAAATTTACCTCTCCATTGCAATCTCGCCAAGTTCTCACATGATGTAAATTACAACTTCAAGTGTTCTTAATTAGATGGCATTCGACTTAACTTTATAAGGGTATTAATTTTGACGTGTAATCAAAATAATGTATGAAGAAGCATGCATACAACTTCATAACATTGGTTTTATAAAACAATTTTATTACCAATTCACTAAGAGTAAAATAGCAAAGTTTTGATTGAGGTATCGGGTTCACTAATTAAAAAATTACCAACAATTATCGTCCACTATATCGTACTTTTGCATAAGCCCTAAGGCTTAGTATTTTGGATAATCATTATGGAATTGTGGTTAATTCACCCTTAAGATGACAGTGTACATGTAATGGTTGTTCGGTAAGTCTAATTTACACACAAACGAGCGTTAAGACAGAATGTTGTCTATCTAAGGCCACAATTTAATGCGAAGCCAACCTTATACCCATCTTGTAGTGTGTAAACTTCGGTCGGGCCTAGTTAAGCATTACGTACAAAAACATCAATCAACCAATCCTTTGAAATTTAAGCTCTTAAAACCAAAACAATTTCGCCATTTATTTAGTCCATATTATTTTTCTATTCAAAATTACCCTTTTTCGTTTATAAACATGTCTCACATAATAATAAACAAAAAACAAGTAATATATAATGAAAAATAAACAACCAAATAAACATATACATAACATAACAATTAAATATGTATAAACATGTAGTCACATGCAAATTTTATTCAATAGTCCTATTAATAATCAAGTCTAGGTGTATAATACATTTATTCAATTAAGGCTTTCTTCTTCAATGAAAAAAGAGCCACATACATCGATAAATCGATTGCGTAAGCCAAAACTAAACAAACACCACATAGCACGTAATTGATTACTTAATATTGGAGTCTTCCCCAATTCGACATCTATTAATAAATTTACATATTTTGATATAACTTAACAATTAATTCATATATCCAATTTAAACCATTTAAATTTTCACAAAATAAAATCCATGCAAAAATGCACTTTTCATGGATTATGCTTAACAATTAACATATTGCACCAAGATCGTTTACTAAAACGCATAACCAATTACATGACATCCTAGGATTTCTAATCATATTAAAAAAACAAAACCAAAACCCTAAAAACCCTAATAGATCAATCGACCCAATTAAAAAAAAAAATTAGGGTTAGAAATAAAAAACCTTAAAAACATGTAATTAAACGAATCAAGATTCAATTTTTATGCGTTTCGATAATTAATTACACATTATAACGGCTCTAGATGCCACTGTTAGAATTATAATATCATGACAATCATATAAAATAAACCAAACACATCAAGAGAGCATATACGGAAGCGTTATAACAAGATCATATAACATGTAATTAATTAATCAATAATAAATAGTAAACATATCTTTGTGATTCTAGCCCGAACAAGAATCAATATGCAATCTTCAACTTATGAACCCTAATTAGGGTTTATGTGGATTATAAGAATTACCCGTTACCTCTTTTGTAATTCAATCCAAGAATCAAACAATAGTGTGTTTGAATCATGTTCTTGTACACACGTACTAATTCAAGTAAAAGTTTATGCAAGTAAATTAAACACAAAACTTTTAAGCTTATGAAAATCGAATCCCTTGTAGGGATTGTTTGATGAATCGATTTTGGGACAAGAAAAGGAGAAAGAAAACACTTATTATGTGTGTACAACTTATGAGAAAACAATAACCCATGAGGTGTTTATATACTTGAGATAACTTGGAGTCCAAGGCACAAAGGAGGTGGAACTCCTTCTAGAACATTCTTGACCTTCCAATTATTCACAAGTATTACTTTCCTAATCTTCGTCTAACGGTAGTTAGCCATTCTCCGTTAAATACTAACGGTCGTTACTAGTTTTGTGTTTATTAATAATTATATATAACATTTATAAATAATTATTCTTATACTCTTCATACGTAAAATGTGCAATCCCACGATCTCGAGTTCGATCCTAACATACGACTACTAAAATTATGTCCATAATCTAACAACAGTTACCTTATTTTTTAGGCCAGAGGAATTTCATTAAAAATACTAGCAAGAGCTAAAGAAAATATTACATCAATACAACTTACACAAACACAGTAGCCAAACACTCGGCTCCTAGTATTCCTATAACCAAACACACCAATTTTGAAACAGCTAAGACACCTAACTATGACAACACCTTGAAGAATTCTCTTACACGATTGAAAGTAATGCTAACCGGCCAAGTCCTTTTAGCAACTTGTGTTCGAATTATATACATTAGTTACTAAAACTACATGCTTGCCAGAGTTTCATATTTGAACAAAAGATTGTTGCATACTTACATATTTAATCATATATAGTACACTATCTTCAAAAGAAAATAATTGGGTAATATAAATGACATACAAAGTTATTCAGTCCAATTTCAATTTGAAATATACCACTTATTGTTATTCACGTACAATTGTTTTACAGAATTGGGCAATTAACATGTTTACAAGTTGTAAGAATCTAGTCAGCAATTTACAGCCAACGTAGTCTGCTACATAGTCAGCAATTTACAGCCAACGTAGTCTGCTACATAGGCGTCCACATAGACAATATATAGTGTGATGTGGTTTGTGGTAGATGTTGCATGCCATGTCATGGCTGGCTAAAAAAGAATGTTAACTTATGTTTTTCTGGCAATTTTCTTTAAACAATTATTTCTATCATATGGTTCTAATATTCCTATAACAATCTTAAGATTAATTATTTAATTATGCCCCAACAGTCCAACAGACCTAATTATCATTTAATTTCCTGCTGTACGAGTGCGTCTGCGTGATTTGCTGATCGAGGATCCCTCGTATATTTGCGTAAAGTAATATAACTAACTACAATCACACTACAATGTTTACATAGATGATGATCAATTAAGCTCTATTAGAGTTTCATTATCAACTAACCAGCTCAGTGTTATTCCCTTCATAATTATATGAATGCCATATTTAAAAAAAAAAAAAAAAAATCCGTGTATAAACAAAGTTAAAAATTATGTCCAATTTACGGACTTTTTTCAACGATAGGCTCAAACACACCTCAAATTTATGACAGTGGTACAAGCGAGTCAAGCCAAGCTTGAGCTCCACTCGAGGTATTTAGGCTAAAATGAAGCTCGATGACTTTTCGTGAGTCATGACATAGGATCAAGCTTGGCTCAAGAAGGATTTAAGATTGGCTCGAGCTCGACTCAAAAAGCTATGATATTAAATCAAAACTATATATAAAGTTATGATTATCATATATAAAGTAAACATTGTATATTTAATACAAAAACTTATTGATCTCCAACTTGTTGGATTTTGGATTGTCGAGGTATTGATCTCCACTCTTCTAGAATCTAGATGTCCTGTGTGTGATGAAGATATCGAAACGGCTCAACATATTTTCATTGATTGCTCGATTGCTAGTGTGCTTTGGCGTATGGTGATAAAATGGTGGAAGCTCGCGAATCACCCACAAGACTTACATTCCTTGCTCTCTTGGAGTGACACGATAAATTTTATTGACATGGCTAAGACTTGCTTTGACGTTGTGGTTCACACCATTACATGGATTATTTAGAGATACTAAAACCGTTGTTGTTTTGACACAAAGCATCCTAAGAAAGACACGCTTGGAGATGATGTCAAAGTCTTCTCACATGCTTGGATCATGCATAGGAATAGGAATCTCAAACCCAATTGGCTTGAATGGATCAATGATCCTATTTCTTCTTGAAAAAACTTTTTATAATTTTCTAGCATCTTGCTAGCTTTAATCCAATCGCCGTTCAAAAAAATAAAAAATAAAAAATAAAAATTACTTATTTGTGGAAACTGTATCAAAACTTGACTATAAGCTAAAAACATAGTAAAATAAAAGGTCAAAAGATATTTTTAAGTTCAACGATACATAATTTACAAACCCTAATATATATACCTGAATTCAAATATACACAAACACATTACACAAGCTTGGAAAGCTCGATCATAGATCAAAACAAGCTTATGTAATCTCAAACTTAATTGGCTCATTATATTTTGAGGTTGTTTTTAATGCTAGAGCTTGGTAAAAACTCATCTCGAATGAGCTCATGCTTAAATTACTCATAAAAGCTTGACTCTTTTGCACCCTTCAAATTGTCAAATCTACTCGCCTTACTGACTTTAAGCTAACCACAAGCTTTTATTCATATAGCTTTCCAGTTATACATAGACATGATAAATGGAATAATATATGATTTTCAAACGATCACAAATATGTTAGTCTTCTCCGCAATGAATCCACATACAATCCAAAGAGTTAACACCACCTGCATCATCCGATACTAGATTCCAAGGAGGCGAAAATCGGTGGGCTATTTGGTGTTTTGCTTTGGCCCCGTATGCTCAACTTGGTGTAATCAATGAAACTCTGACAAATAGCAAACAAATTATTCAAATCGCGCTCCGCATGTTCATTTGCTAGTATAATGGACCCTATCAACTCTTTATGTTATAAAATTCTATCCAAGCACATACTTCTCCATTCGTTAGAAAGATATTTTATATTGAAATTAATACGATATCTTTGAGTTTCCGATCAATAAAAGAAATAAGTATGAGCAGAGGCATGTGAGGCTTCCTAGTACTGTCAACAATCCTACTTGGCTATCTACTTGTAGAATTAAAACACAAATACACACTTCAATGACAAATGACTCTCCAATAAATGAAAATGAATCTCTTAAATTGTTGGTTTTAACCACACAAATTCGATTGTCTTTGATGATTGTCCCTAGCCAATCTTTCTAGCTAGCTAATTGGACAAGAGCTTTATCATATCATTGCTCAATGGAAATAATCAAATCAACATTCCAAAAAATGTAAACACATATGGGCTATTTGAGGAAATAAAAAAGTTTTCTGCATAATTAATTCATCTATGACAGAGAAATTCTTTATCAAGATCGATTCAACATGTACCACAGCTCTCTTCTTGTTAAGTAAACAAGTGAGTAGTAAGTTGTCATAGATTGTCATAACCGGTCGGTTTGCCCCATGGTAGCTTGCATTATTTCTTCGACTTTGGATGCCTGTTTGTTTTCAGTGAGACAACTTGAACCTATATCGTGGGGTGGGGGTTGGGGGCAAAATAATCGAAGTTTAAAATGCACTTCAATTCCTTATGAAAAATCCGTAAGGATAAACCCGTTAACGATAAAACAAACAAAAGATACTAGCAAGTTAAAAGTTTTGAACCTGGGTTTCAAGAGGTCTGAACTTATTATTGATAATCTGATTTTGAAATATGAAGCATGGAATAATAAAAAAATTGAGATTTGCTAAACACAACCCTATTGGTTTTGTTTAAGCAATCATAATTATATAATTAACATTTAATAAACACTAAACATTTTGTAATTAAAATCACTTATCACTTTTAAAATGATTAGAAGAATACATGATTTCAATTATTGCATTTTCATAGATTTGGAATACTTAAATAGAACCTATAAGATTGTGTTTAACAAATCTTCTAAAGAATATATAGAATTGCATGAATATACTTGTTGTTAAAAGAAAAATGTTTGCATGAATCTGCATAAATACATGTGTCACTTATCTATCTAAACCAAATTAACCTATGAGAAAAGTTCTATACGAAACAACATTTAGCTAAAGTACAAACCAAAAGATCTCATCCATCCATTCCCTTTCATCCAACGGTGTAGATTAATTACACAAAAAAAGAAAAAAAAAGCGGAGGGGTATTTTTGTCAATCCACCCACACACTTTTTACCCTCCCTCCCCGTACTCACACACACACGTTTTACACTCCCTCTCCCTCCCCGTTTACCCCAATTCGTAACCCTAGCCCTCACCACCCAATCCACCATCAATCCACCGTCAAACCACCGTTAAATCACTGTCAAATCACCGGTAAATCATTGAAATGGACCTACGAGAAGAAATTGCTCAATCTAAAGACTCTTCGTTGGCGGGATCGGATCAGAATAAGCTTCTAAATGTTGATTCTGGTATATTCTTGTCTCATTTTTTTAAATCAGTCATTATTTAGTGATAGTGAATGATTAAAATTGAGGTTAAGCTGTTGTATCAATAAGTTGATTAAGTGATTAACTGAGCATGTTTAGAGTTAAGTTTAAGTAGTTAAGTTTAGAGTTGATTTGATGATATTGATGTTTGTTGAGTTTACGTGTATTGAGATCGTTATCGGCTTTATTCGTGTGGTATAATCACATCAATTCTGCTACTGTTTGTTTTTCAGCTTAATTTGTGCTTATTTAGTGATAGTGAATGATTACTTGAGGTAAGCTGTTGTATTAATAAGCTGATTAAGTGAATAAGTGAGTGTGTATGAGTATGCTTAAGTTGAGCGTTGATTTGATGATATTGATGTTTGTTGAGTTTACGCGTATCAAAAATCGCTTCACATTCTGTTATTTCATTCTTGCTACTTGTTTGAAGGGTGATTGGATTAGCTTATATTTCTGATCTATGGGGCTTATTTGAATTTGGAAAAGTTCACAAGCCTACTTTTTGTTGGTCTTTGAGCCTATACTGCTGAGCTTATTGCTTATTTAAGTATAAGCTTAGTAGCACCTGCTCGTTGACCGAATAAATTGGGGTTGTGATTTTTTCTAATTAGCCCATAAGTTGGTAGAATAAGCTAATTCAAACAGCCTTGTAGTTGTCTTAAACTGCTAGTGTATTATTGCGCCAATATGTTTAAATTTTGGGAAACTTAAGTAGCTGTTAATTCTTGCATATGCAACCAGAATGAGAATTGTACCAATGTTATTAGATCTTGTTTTGCACTTGGATGCATGTAGTAGTGGTATTTGTCAGATAGACATGATGATGGTTTAGTTTATTCTAAATGTTTAATACCATACAATCATTTCCATTAGCAAATATCTTAAAGTTTGTTGACTGCAACTTTATGTTTGTGATTAGGTTCCTGATCTTTTTGTGGAGGATCACATCACTGCCACTGCTTCCAAGCACCCGATCTACATGCCCCACATAGCTGGTAGGTACCAGGCAAGGAGATTCAGGAAGGCTCAGTGCCCAATTGTTGAGCAACTTACCAACTTACTCATGATGCACTTCCGTAACAATGGTAAGAAGCTAATGGCTGTTCGCATCATCAAGCATGCCATGGAGATCATCCATCTCCTAACTGATGCCAACCCCATCCAAATCATCGTTGATGCTATCATCAACAGGTATACGTCTAGCTGCCGTTATGTTCTATATGTATGTACTCTTTTTTAGTCCTTGTGTAATTATTTTATTCATGTGGTAGTGGACCAAGAGAAGATGCAACTAGGATTATGTCTGCTGGTGTTGTCAGGTGACAGGCCGTTGATATCTCACCTCTGAGACGTGTCAACCAGGCTATCTATCTTCTAACCACTGGTGCACGTGAAAGTGCATTCAGAAATGTCAAGACCATTGCTGAGTGCCTTGCTGATGAGTTGATCAATGATGCTAAGGGTTCGTCAAACAGGTACTTTCAACTAGTGGCTTTGATCCTTTATGTAAATTTGTGTTTACACATCCGTTTTCTACTTAAATGGGCTAATTTGGTTTGTGTTTTTAACTAATGGATTGACTTATTATACTTGTTAGTAGAGGAACAATATTTTACAGTTAGAATTTTACCATTGGCTTCTAATTACTTTACAACTAAATCTATCTGTTTAAATATCTAGATTGTCATCGTGAACGTATTGCTTTTTGTGTTTGTTAGATCATCTATACATTTTATTAAAAAAATGGACAAAGAAACTATTCTTGTCGCTACAAATTTTGTTTTTGGTTTGTTTTGACATGTACTAAAAAGGACCCATTTAAACTTGAACAAGTTTTCCTGTTTTTAACCTTGCTTGCACCGCCCTAATTTATCACCTCTAACATCTTGTAATCTTATGACTGTCTTTTTGTTTGTGCAGCTATGCCATCAAGAAGAAGGATGAGATCGAGAGAGTTGCTAAGGCCAATCGTTGAAGAATTGTAATATTGTATGTTTTTGTTATATTGTAATCGTTGAAGAATTGTTTGGAAAATGGGATTGTGGTTTGGTTGCCGAGTCTAAACAGCAGTCTAAACACCGGTGAAACAACGAAATATGATTGTTTAGTTAACATTTTGAATGTTTAGTTAGTAGTTTTGCTTTAGTGCTGAAGTAACTGTTAATAAAACAAGGAATTAACAGTTAATCCCATGGGATTGTGTATATAATCCCATGGGATTAAGTGTGAATCCCATGGGATTAACTATGAATCCCATGGGATTGTGTATGAATCCCATGGGATCCTAAACATGCTCACACATAAAGAAGTATCACAAGAAAATAAAACAAGGAATTAACAGTTAATCCCATGGGATTGTTTATTTAATCCCATGGGATTCACAGTTAATCCCATGGGCTTAAATGTGAATCCCATGGGATTAACTGTGAATCTCATGGGATTAACTGTGAATCCCATGGGATTGTGTATGAATCCCATAGGATCCTAAACATGCTCACACATAAAGAAGTATCACAAGAAAATAAAACAAGGAATTAACAGTTAATCCCATGGGATTGTGTATTTAATCCCATGGGATTCACAGTAAATCCCATTGGCTTAAATGTAAATCCCATGGGATTAACTGTGAATCCCATGGGATTGTGTATGAATCCCATGGGATCCTAAACATGCTGACACATAAAGAAGTATCACAAGAAAATAAAACAAGGAATTAACAGTTAATCCCATGGGATTGTGTATTTAATCCTATAGGATTCACAGTTAATCCCATTGGATTCACAGTTAATCCCATGGGATTCACAGTTAATCCCATGGGATTAACTGTGAATCCCATGGGATTGTGTATGAATCCCATAGGATTAACTGTGAATCCTATGGGATTGTGTATGAATCCCATGGGATTAACTGTGAATCCCATGGGATTAACTGTGAATCCCATGGGATTGTGTATGAATCCCTTGGGATCCTAAACATGCTCACACATAAAGAAGTATCACAAGAAAATAAAAAAAGGAATTAACAGTTAATCCCATGGGATTGTGTATTTAATCCCATGGGATTCACAGTTAATCCCATGGGCTTAAATGTGAATCCCATGGGATTAACTGTGAATCCCATGGGATTAACTGTGAATCCCATGGGATTGTGTATGAATCCCATGGGATCCTAAACATGTTCACACATAAAGAAGTATCACAAGAAAATAAAACAAGGAATTAACAGTTAATCCCATGGGATTGTGTATTTAATCCCATGAGATTCACAGTGAATCCCATGGGATTAACTGTGAATCCCATGGGATTGTGTATGAATCCCATGTGATTCAGGATAAATTTTCTTGTGATACATTATAAATTCCGAGATAAAATACAATAAAATGCTCATCATTTTCTTGTGATACTAGTTATTTTTTATAGATCTCACCTCATTAACCTATAATTATTTAATACTGCAAATAGAAAACTTAACTATTTACATTGTTTGGCACAATTTTTTTCTATTTTCTATTTTTATTTATTTATTTATTTATTTTATTTTATTTTTTGGTGATGGTGAGATGACCGTGTTGAACCCTATGAGTGTTGTTTAAGTATTATTTAATTACAGTCTTTCCAAATAAAAAAATGTATTCTATAATTACATAATTAACATTTAATAAACATCAAAAATTTCATAGTTAACATCACTTACCACTTTTAGAATGATTTCAATAATTATCCTTTTTGTAAATTTAGAATGCTTAAACAAAACCTATAAGATTGTGTTTAACAAATCCTTTAAAGAATATATCGAATTGCATGAGTATACATGTTATTAAAGAAAAATGTTTGCATGAATCCACATAAATAAATGAGTCGGTTATCTATGTATCTAAACAAAAATAACCTTTTACAGTAATTATTTAATAGTAATAGAAGAGGATGTTGCGAGACCCAGAACTAAACTATTTACATTATTTGCCACAATTTTTATGGGGGGGGGGGGGGGGGGGGGTTTAATAGTTACGTCATTGATTGTTTTTATTTCATTTGATTTTTAGCCTATCGCTAGTTTGCAGGTGGTGTTCTAAATAAAATAACCATTTTCCCTATAGCAATTGCATGGTTGCTAGACGATTACAATCACATTTTCAAGGCACCATGACAATCATACTGGGAGCGGCGCTTGGGGTGTGCGGCCAGTGCTACGACACATGGCCACCCTTTTTAATGGGCCACAAATTTTCATTACACTCTCATATCTAATCCACTGTATAGCTTATGATTCTTTGCGTGATAATCAATTGTATGAGGCCCATATTTAATTCTTTAAACTTTTATTTTTTTAATGCTTATGATTTATTAGTAAATTGTTTCAATCACATATACATATTATTAACCATAAGGCCACAAAGATAAACGTCATTTTAGACATTTAGTAGGTATTATAGCAGATTATTTTATTTTGAGTATTTAGTGAATAGTTACGTCATTGATTGTTTTTATTTCATTTGATTTTTAGCCTATCGCTAGTTTGCAGGTGGTGTTCTAAATAAAATAACCATTTTCCCTATAGCAATTGCATGGTTGCTAGACGATTACAA
This sequence comes from Artemisia argyi, assembly GCA_030686995.1. NCBI lineage: Eukaryota > Viridiplantae > Streptophyta > Magnoliopsida > Asterales > Asteraceae > Artemisia > Artemisia argyi. The sequence continues at coordinate 154,642,165 of CM060699.1, read as the reverse complement.
TCACATTTTCAAGGTACCATGACAATCATACTGGGAGCGACGCTTGGGGTGTGCGGCCAGTGCTACGACACATGGCCACCCTTTTTAATGGGCCACAAATTTTCATTACACTCTCATATCTAATCCACTGTATAGCTTATGATTCTTTGCGTGATAATCAATTGTATGAGGCCCATATTTAATTCTTTAAACTTTTATTTTTTTAATGCTTATGATTTATTAGTAAATTGTTTCAATCACATATACATATTATTAACCATAAGGCCACAAAGATAAACGTCATTTTAGACATTTAGTAGGTATTATAGCATATTATTTTATTTTGAGTATTTAGTGAAATTGGCTGGAGCTGAAGCATCCGGGTCATTGTTTGTTTTGTTGCATTTGATTTCTAGCCTCTCGCTAGTTTGCGCGTGGTGTTCTGAATAAAATAGCCATTTTCCCTATAGTAGTTGTATAATTTGCAGACGCTTACAAGCACAATTTCAAGGCACCATGACAATCATACTATGGGCCGGTGCTTGGGGTGTACGGCCGGTGCTACGACACATGGCCATCCTTTTTAGGGTTGGTGTTGGGGCTGGGCCGGTGCTGAGGCTGAGGCTGAGGCTGAGGCTGAGACTGAGACTGAGACTGAGACTGAGACTGGAGTTGGAGCTAGAGAAAATAAGATTGTAATGTTGTTTGACGAATTAGTTAGAGCTAAAACTTATCATTGTAAAATCACATAAAAATGAATCAAATTAAATTTATATAAAATTTGAGCTTTTACATGCTAATTTACTATATTTTGAAAGATATGACATTTAAGTAATTTGACTAACTATAAGTCCCAATAAGCATGTGTGATAAATAAAGCTTATTTTATAAGCTAGTTTATTTTAAGCTCAAGCCCATATAAGCCCGGCTGCAAACACAACCTAAATGACTGTCACTAATAGTCACTTTTTTAGTACTATTGTGTGTCAAATGACTTAAAGCTTGAGCATTAGATATAAACATCCCCCCTCTAAAGTGACAACCATTTTCTCAAAGAGCAATATCATTGTAAAAAAGCTGCATATAAATGTTGTTTAAAATGCTACATACATTTCACATAATTAATGATAGATTTTAATCAAGTGGTCTTACATGCATGACACCTCTAATGAATTACATTCGAAGCCGGTTATGAGTGTATAAGCAGTCAATAAACAACAAAGGAGATGCGGAAAACAAGTAGAATGATTTCTGGCAAACAGTATGGGCAATATTTATCCTCTTCCTCACTCTTATTATTGTGTTTTGATCTCTGATCATGGCTTCAGAGAAACAAGTAGGCCATTTATATTCTTATTTAATGTATGGATAAGAAAACAACTATATTCGATGAGCAATAATTTAAACTGAGCAAAACCATGTGAGGTAACACATAAGTAGGGCCTTGAGAAACTACACTTTCTATCCTCCTTATCAGATTCCACATTAGCCGGGAGAGTTGCAAGTACTGTAACACACTATAAATATCAGTTTCATAATTGGGAATTCCATCAAAACATCCAAGATTCCAAATCCAGTTATATATTCACTGCACTCGAATACCTTCATTCTTTCAAGAACAAAATCATCTCAAAATCCAAAAAAATTAATGGCTATTTCACGGTTGCATACATTTGTTGCTAACGCGAAACAAATGATCAAACTACACAACAAACATCAATCCAATGTTCCTAAAGGATATTTGGCAGTGTACGTTGGAGAAATCCAAAAGAAGCGGTTTGTGGTGCCTTTATCTTATTTGGATCAACCATTGTTCCAAGATTTATTACGTAGGTCAGAAGAAGAATACGCGTTCAGTCATCCAATGGGAGGACTTACCATTCCCTGCCAAGAAGAAACGTTCATCGATCTCACTGCCCAATTACGCATGTAGCGGATATATGAAGATTGGAGATTTCATTCTCCAACAATTTTGGCACCATAGATTAGTTCAATTTTTTTTATGATCATTATATATATGCTAGAGAATACCATAGATGTAAGGATAAACCATGTTAAAAGGACGTTCTAATTTTGTAACAATTGCATATATATTAATGGATATAAATTGTTTCCACGTTTACAATAGGACTACCGATCTATATTTCGCTATGTTTTATTCAGCAGGAGGAGTAGTTGCTTGAAATTGCTCTTCCATACCTAACATACAAGTCCACCTGTGGTTACATGTTAAAACCAAATTTTCAATAAAAAAAAAAAAGTATTACAGCAAGTTCATATATAAACTTTGAGGTTATCTTCTTACCGTTACATGCGAAATTGGGTTTCAACGCCCAACATCTTCAATTGCTCTAGTTTTTAAGAACATAAATGTTGCTTAAATTCGGTGACTTTCAAGGGTACATAATGGTTACGTTTATGTGATCAATGCAGGTCAAAAAGTCATCAAATGACAAAAGTGCTTTCAACATTATAGCTTTTACGACGTCCAGAGTGGTAAGAATTGAAGATAGATACATACCTTTGAAACTTCTCAAAATAATCAACTTTAGATGGATGTCAAAGATTATTTATATGGACACAAAGTAATTTTTTTCCAGATGGGATTTTCTTTAAAAGAATACAACATAAATTCAAGGAGAGCATACAAGCCGATCTAGATTTGCATATCCAATTAATACAACCGCATAGGTTTAAGTTCACAAATTTTATTTCTAATTTATGAAGGGAACTTTTATGAAAGGTGCATCACTAATTACATACTCTCATCTAAGTGGTTTTTTTGGTAAAAGGTCAAAAGACCCCGTAAATATATTACTCAAAAAAACGTTTAAGTACAAAGGATATGGGTGAATCCCATATCTCAGCCCGTTATATAGGCGGTAAAGCTTACATAACAAGATACTTCCTATTCTCTAAACAAGAAAATAAACCACTACTCAAAAATAACATTAGACTCCTATGAAACCAAATCACTTCCTACCAAGGCCTTGGAGCTTGAAATTCCCTAGAAGATCGTAGAACTGATCCGCATAGTTATCATAATCATAGTCATCATAATCATCTTCACGATGATGACCACCACCAAATAGGTTCGTTGACTCATCAAAAGTGTTCAAAACGTCCTCATCATCACTGTCAGAAAAAACAATCTCTCCCACCTTAAAGAATGGGTTACCCCTCTTAGTAGAAGAAGTAGACGGAGCCGGATAATCAACCTTTTTACTAGGATGACCATCATCATCCACGAGAGTACCTTTCTCATCAATAAGTAACTTTTCAAGCTCTCAAATTTTATCAATAGTAGAAGTAGGCTTAGGAGCCCTAACCTGGTCCTTCTCTTTAAGATCACTCACAAAGGGTTCTTGTGATGCATTACCAATCTTTAAAGACCCATCTTCTTTAGCTTCTATTGTACTACTTGCAGACTCCACATCCGTATAATTCACTTCCTTAGTAGGAATACCAAAGTCATCAGTATCATCCATATAAAGGGCATCAAACTGATTAGACGTAGCAACCTTTGTTCCACTCGTACTAGCCATATCAGCATACTTGTTCTTAGTGACATCCACCTTTTTGGGTTCAGGAGGAGGCTTTTTGGGTTGATACTGAAACTTCTTAACCGGAACAGGTTTAACTCCACTTTACTCAGAGCACTTTGACCACCATTCTTGCCTTTGCTCTTGTAATTGACCGTTTGAAAACCATCATTTACACTACGTAAAGGCTGTGTAGGAGGTGTAACAGCTTTAGGACAATCCACCAGAGTATGACCAAAGATCTTACATGTGTTGCAACGAGGCGGTTTCCACTCGTATTCAACCCGAATATTCTCAATAGTCTAACCCGTCCCATCAAGTAAAGGTATCTCAACAGTGAGGTTTTCCCGGAGCACCTCATCTGCCTTAATTTCAATCAAGCACCTAGCAAAACTACTACGAACCCATGATTCCATGCACATTTAACTAGTATAAGCATCTAACATTTTGGGTGTACCAATCAATGTGGCTAGGAGGCTAAGGCCATCATCTAAGTGGTTTAAAAATGCACTTTTTTAATTTCCACGCCCAGAAATCAGAAATATAGTAAAACTATCATTTCTCTTTCCATATTATGCATTAGAAAGTCGAAAGTGACAAAATCTTTCTAAAAAAGATATCGCTATAGTCTCAACGATATCACACGATAAAAAACGATACATTTGGAACATAATCGATATCGGTAAGATACGAGTCAATGCATTGGGTTAGGTACTACGACATCTTGCAATGATATAATTAATGCTATTTACTTCAAACGTCACGTCTTTTGGGAAACCAAATATATGGATACTATTTGTGATAGCAAATTTGTCTACTATACACCCATTGCATTTTGGGTTTTTATTCTCTTCCATACAAACATTGTCTCAATACGCTGGCTAAACAATACTCCGTACTCCGTAACGCTTATGACAATCGATATACAAATTTTTATGAACATTCCTTTATACCATTGTTAAAAAAACTATGTGTGGATATGTTATGGCCTTAAACAAAGCCTTCATCACTATACGCCATGTGTGGATATGTTATGGCCTTAAAAAAACTCGAGGTCTTCATCACTTTACGACATGATGTCTCAAGTTGTTTACCCTAATAACTCATCACTTTACGACACGACCGCTGTTTAATTCGACCTTATCCATCCTCTTATATTCTATGAAGAAAATTAGGGTTTATGACAGGGATCCTTGCACACCCCCACGTTTATTGATTTGATTTTGATGCATTATGGTTTTGTACCCCACCTGCATTCCAGGAAACGAAAGGTCCTATCACAAAAAAGGTTTAATAAATAAACTACACTCAAACCTTTGCTTAACATGGAAGGATTTTACACTCCAACTTATGCTTAATGTGGTTCAGAATTTTTACTCTACTGTCTTTCTTATTTACGTTACTTTTATAATATATATATCTAAAGATGTTAATTTAAAGATTTTCAAGTCCTTTTTGGATTCAATAACTATCCACAAATTTGGTTTAGTTTCTATCAACTAGATGTATTCATCCCTCTAGTTTAAGTCCTCTTTGAATTCAACGTATGGCCACAAATTTGATGTAGCTTATGTTGATTTGATGTATTTTTGTTGTACGGATGTATTTTTATTGTGTTTAAGCTTTTATGTGTTATGAAAAATTAATTAATATAATCATATTTCAAACATAATTCCCTTTTGTTTTGTTACGCATAGTACATACGCATTTTCTTGTTTATTGCGTGCAATAATTAATTTCATTTTGATATCGACCAAACCTTTTGGTGTTTCATTCGATGTATCATATAACTCCATTCCACTATAGTAGTAAAAGATCCTCATTTTCACTTTTAAAAATTATTATCATAATCCATATCTTCAAAGTTTAAGCATGGTGTCCTCCTCTTCTTCCAACAATTGTTCCAACAAAAACAAACGTCCAGGAATTCCATCCCCACCATCATTGCAATCAATGGTGTTCACATCAACAACAAATATCTTCCCACATACAAGTGTCTCAAACGCTTAAAAATTCAAAATTTTAAGCCTCTATTTAAGATAACATTTCTCATGTAACACCCCCAATTCATGATGCAGCGGAATTCAACTTGGGTGTTACTCGACGGCACAACAGTCATAATAATAGAAAACGATCTCTAACCGAGTCGTATTAAAAAGAGTTGTCATTCATATTTATTCAAATATATCAGAGTTTACATAGTAAGGTCCCAAAAAGGTTCCATGTTTCAAAATACATCAATATAAAGTCTTTTGATGTTTTGTCGAATGACATAGTAGTTTATAGCCTTCTTCCTTTAGTACGTGCCCTTCCGCTCCATTCTTGATTTTCATGGACCTGAAATACATGCTTAAGAGGTCAACACAAAGGTTGAGTGATATTCATAGAGTTTGTTTAACGGTTGAACACAATATGTTGGTAGTATGAGTTAATTAGACTCTTACTTATGTTGGAAAACAAAACAGTTATTATTATATACTAAGCTCATGCAACCAATACGTTAACGGGTACCAATATCAATCGACGGTTTTGTTGCCCCGGTAAGTACTTTGCCGTCATACTTAATGTTCAAATATAGTGCATTCGTTTGAACTAATCTGCTCAAACAAATGGGATTCGTCAATCCCAATAGGCCTATTCACAATACTCGCGCTCACTAATACTAGTGATTAAATGATTCATGATATGGGGCCTAGGATTTGCAAGGTAGGTACTTAGTAATAATAAAACAATCAGGCAGCATACAGTTTCAAAGCATTGTGTTCGGTTTAAAATAGCATGTATTCCCCCCAAGGGTTTGTAAAACATTGAAGTAATGTAAAGTGGGGCTATGAACTCACCTTAAGTAAGATAGCAAGTAATGAAGGTAATGGTTGAATCGTGAAGGTTTCTACGAGCAACCTATAATAGAATGTCGCGACTTAGGATTTGTGTAAAGAATATGAAGTAGTGCCTATATATATATCTTGCATTTAGTCCATGATGTGGTATGATGTATAGTGTAAGTCTTTGAAAGAAATGATTCATGAAACATGTATGTTTTATATATCGTTTACTACCGTTCGGGCCGACATAATTCAGAAGTCATGTTAGTAAGCGTTCGAGGAGCCAGAACACTTTAATTCGTAAATCCACAACTCATCTCGATGGCTTACATAATGAACTCCTCACATGAGGCTCCCTACTATTGTAGTAGTTGATAAAGTATATATATATATATATAAGTTTTGATCCGAAAATTACATGTCCAATATTTGAATAAACTTAGGAAAGTTTATTATTACATGAAGATTGTTATTAGGGTAAGTTTCTTATAACTTGTATGATCATTTTTCTTTGTAATATCTCATGGTTCTTTTAAGTGAAGTAGATCCAAATTGCTTGTTCAAGTTATCGCCAATACTTTGGTTCATGTTTACGCCTAAGTAAGCTTACATGGTCATTTCGTCATGGCCTTGCCATGACCTTTGGTCATTGTTCCATGGTCTTAAGACTCAACCTTGGCTCTAGCCATGGTTGTGGTCTTGATTCTAGGTCATAAGACCTCTTTGGTCTTTATAAACCATAACCTATATATAATGACTTTGGTCTAAAAATGGGCTGTTAAGAATTTGAAGAAATTATCACTCGGAAAGCGTTTTCAGGGATCGAGCTTCTTTGTTCCTGAACGAAAATGTCGTTCCGGATAACTTTTGTGTTTTAACTTTTTGATGAATCAGACCAGAAGGGTGACTTTCAAAATGGCAGAATGCAAAACAGTAGGTATTGGCAGTTTCGGCGTTTTGGTTTTGCTAACTTCAAATGGTCATAACTTTTGACTCGGATACTCGTTTTAGGTGGTTCAAATTGCTATGGTTTCCTTGTTAAGTCCTCTACTGTAATATGTAATGATCCAATATCATAATTTTATCATTTTGATCAGGTCTTACCAAGAAAGTCACTAGTTTACTTATTTTAATAACTTATCTTATCAATCAATTACAACAACTTGTTTTACTCACTTTTATACATCATTGACATGAATACAAGACATAATATAGCATGAATAATATGTAAATAACATGAACATGATTATTCAACAAGAAACATGTTAGGGTTTGGCTTACAACTTTTGGCTTTCAAATATGAAAGGAAGTTAACATGTAAGGATAGGACTTTGATAGACTTTAGCTTCAACCCACTTCACTTCATGCAATCTTTCTACTCTTGTAATCTTGAAAGAGAGATGATGAAAGTTGAGGTGACTTGAGTGGATTCAAACTCAAGAGAAATCACCAAAGTATATGAGGTTTGGAAGTGTTTTGATAACCTAAAACCAAACTAGGGTTTCTATCTTGAACTTGCTCTTGAACCTTGCTTGAAATTAGAAGAAATAAAGCTAAGTGTGGAGTGGTTTGGTGTGTGTTGATGGACGGCACAAAGAGGGAGGGGGGGGGGGGGGGTATTTATATGCTCATGATGAGGTTACAAAAGGAGACTAGTCAAAGCTTTCTTAACAAGCTTCAACACATGTAACTCATCCAAGATCACTTAGCCTAGGATCAAGCCACACCAAGGGTGACTCCCCCCCTAATGGCGGTTCACAAGGCTAGGGGGGGGGGGGGGGTGAGGTGTGCTTGGCTTGGTAATATCCTAAGTATTAGAATGAGATTTGACTCCGGGAAATGCCAACCGTAAATGATTAGGCCTCAAAACGTAAAACCGGGTGTCGTAAAAATATGAAACTTGAAAGTATTGTTAAACATGTCTATATGTTCCATAATAAAATATAAAATGAGTGGTAGGTTCCATTTGGGTGGTAAAACCCTGCTAAAACTGGAAACACGGGTCTAAAACGCGTAATACGTAAAATGTACGAATATTGCGTAAAATTGAGAAAAGTAAAATGTTACTTTTCTAATAGGATATAAATGATTTAAAATGACTTATAATGTCTAGACCGGGCTCAGTTTAGTGTCGGTTGGTATTAACTGTCTTTTAGACATCAAACCGTAAGCCTAAAAATCGAGGAATGATTTTTGGTCAAAGGAGGAGGGAAAAATATGTTGACTTATTCCAAAAATGTGAAAACTCAAATCATCTTAGAAACGCAGTGCAGGTATAGGCTAGGGTTACGGCTGAGTAAAAATGCTTAAAACTGAAAATTCCAGTTTTTCACGGCCAAGGTTTATTTGGTCATGTTTTTCTCAGTCATGATTTATTCTCAAATAAATCATGAGTGTGACAAACATTTTTCTGATACGGGGAAAATTAACGCGACCGAGTTTCGTTGTGCGTAGAATTTCTGAATGACGTTTTACCCTAAAACGTGTAATTCCTTATTAACTTTCACGAAAATAACCTGACGAGTGTCAAACATTTAATTTGCCATGGAAATGATTTATCACTCGAGAATATGAAATAAAAATCAAATTTCGGGAAAATAAATCGTAAAAATGAATAGTAAAAGTGAATAGTAAAATTTTCCGGGAATAATAATTAACCTGAAATTGCGAATTGTTACAGTCTCCACCCCATATGAGAGCTCCGTCCCGGAGATCAATTTGCGTTAGGAGTAGAAGCTTCGTTGGTAAAAAGATGTGGGTATTTCTTACGTATCTGGTCCTCTCGTTCCCATGTGTATTCAGGACCACGTCGTGAGTTCCAACGAACCTTGACAATTGGAATACGGCTTTGCTTGAGTTGTTTGACCTCTCGGTCCATGATTTCTACGGGTTCCTCAATAAATTGAAGATCGTCATTGAGTTGAATTTCATCGAGTGGAATCACGAGTGATTCATCTGACAAGCATTTCTTTAGGTTAGATACATGGAAAGTGGGGTGTACACTACTGAGTTCTGATGGAAGCTCAAGTCTGTACGCCACAGGGCCAACCCTGGCTAGGATTTTGAATGGTCCGATGTATCTTGGGTTTAGTTTTCCTCGTTTACCGAATCGTATCAAGCCTTTCCAAGGTGATACCTTTAGCATAACCCTATCTCCGACTTGGAATTCTAGGGGTCTGCGTCGTGTGTCGGCATAACTTTTCTATCGATCTCTTGCGGTTTGTAGTCGACTTTTGATTTGTACAATCTTATCTGTTGTTTCTCGAATGAGTTCCGGTCCAGTGAGTTGAACTTCTCCCACTTCAGCCCAACAAGCAGGTGAACGACACTTTCGACCATAAAGTGCTTCAAATGGAGCTGCTTTAATACTTGTATGATAGCTGTTGTTGTAGGAAAATTCAACTAATGGTAGATGAGTATCCCATCCTTTTCCAAAGTCTATTATGCATGCTCGAAGCATGTCTTCAAGTGTTTGAATTGTTCGTTCACTCTGACCATCGGTCTGAGGATGGTACGCTGTACTCATGTCTAGATTTGTCCCAAAGGCATCTTGGAGTGACTGCCAGAAATTGAAAGTAAATCTACCATCTCGGTCAGATATGATGGATATCGGTGCACCATATCTTGAGACTATTTCTTTGACGTACAGTCGAGTTAGTTGTTCCATTTTGTAAGTCTCTTTGATTGGTATAAAGTGTGCGGATTTTGTGAGACGATCAACTATGACCCAGATGGAGTCATAACCGCTTGATGTCTTTGGGAGCTTGGTAATGAAGTCCATAGTAATTCTTTCCCATTTCCACATAGGAATCTCTGGTTGTTGCAATGGACCGGATGGTTTTTGATGTTCGGCTTTTACTTTGGAGCATGTAAGACATTTGCTAACGTATGTTGCAATATCGGCTTTCATGTTCGGCCACCAATAGAGTAGTTTAAGGTCATGATACATCTTATCAGATCCTGGATGTATGGAGTATTTAGACTTGTGTGATTCATGCATGATCAAGTCTCGTAGGCCACCATAAAGTGGTAACCAACTTCGACCTTGGAAGCATAGAGTTCCATCTGAATGGGTTTCGAATTTCTTCTGTATCATGCCATCCAACTTTTCCTTTTGGATGTCTTCTTGTTTCACCGCCTCAGCTTGAGCGTGAAGGATTTGAGCAGGAAAGTTTGAATTTATGGTTAAAACTAAGGCTCAGACTCGTAGTGGTTTAACCCGTTCCTTTCGGCTCAGGGCGTCGGCTACTACGTTTGCCTTTCCTGGGTGGTAACGAATGTCGCAGTCATAATCACTTAGTAATTCCAACCAACGACGTTGTCTCATGTTTAGTTCTTTTTGGTTCAAAATGTGTTGTAGACTTTTATGATCGGTGTACACAGTACATCGAGTACCGTATAGATAGTGTCTCCAGATTTTTAGTGCAAAGACTACAGCTCCTAACTCTAAGTCATGAGTGGTGTAATTTTCCTCATGAACCTTGAGTTGTCTTGATGCATAAGCCATGACCTTATCACGTTGCATCAACACGGCACCTAAACCTTGGTGCGATGCATCACAATAGACTACAAAATCTTCTATCCCATCTGGCAATGCTAGGATAGGAGCACTACAAAGTTTCTGTTTGAGGGTTTGGAAAGCTTTTTCTTCATTTTCATCCCACACGTATTTCTTGTCTTTCTGAGTTAGCTTAGTCAAAGATTTTGCTATTGAGGAAAATCCTTCAATAAACCTTCGGTAATACCCGGCTAGACCCAGAAATTGACGAATTTCTGTAGGTGTGGTAGGTGTTGGCCAATTTTTGATAGCTTCAATTTTAGCGGGATCGACATGTAAACCGGTCTTGTCAATCACATGCCCAAGGAATTGTACTGATTGAATCCAAAATTCACATTTGGAAAACTTTGCATACAATTTCTCTTCCTTGAGTAATCCTAAAATTTTTCTTAAGTGTTCTTTGTGTTCTTCTTCGTTTTTGGAATATATGAGAATGTCGTCTATGAATACGATCACAAATTTGTCCAAATATGGCTTACACACTCGATTCATGAGATCCATGAATACTGCTGGTGCATTAGTTAACCCAAATGGCATCACTTGGAATTCATGGTGACCATATCGTGTCCTAAAGGCTGTTTTTGGATTGTCTTCATCACGAACTCTAACTTGATGGTAACCTGATCGTAGGTCAATTTTTGAGTAATAGGTTGAACCTTGTAATTGATCGAATAAATCATCAATTCTTGGTAGTGGGTATCGGTTCTTTATGGTTAATTTGTTTAGTTCACGATAGTCAATACACATTCGTAATGACCCATCTTTCTTTTTCACGAATAAAACAGGAGCTCCCCAAGGTGAGGAACTGGGTTGAATAAATCCCTTGTCCGAAAGTTCTTGTAATTGATTTGATAGCTCTTGCATCTCTGAAGGTGCTAGCCGGTATGGTGCACGGGCAACTGGCGCCGCTCCTGGTATTAAATCAATTCTGAATTCTATTTGGCGATTTGGTGGTAGTCCGAGTAAATCTTCTGGAAAGACTTCAGGAAACTCACGGGCAATAGGAACATCTTCGAGACGTTTTTCATCGGATTTCTTTTCGGTTACGTGGGCTAAGAAAGCATAACATCCTTTCTCAATGTACTTCATGGTTTTGATACATGAGATGATGTTTATTCGAGTTCCACTTTGATCACCACGAATGATCAAAGTTTCATTGTCACATGGAATGTGCACAACTCTTTCACCACAAATAATGTTAGCTTTATGTTTAGACAACCAATCCATGCCAATAACAACATCAAAACTTCCGAGTTCGATTGGCATAAGATTGATGTTAAAGGGGTGGTCTAAGAGATTGAGGGTACAGTTTGGGATTACGGTATTGGTATTTACTAAGTCACCGGTAGCTAGTTCAATACTATAACTAGTGGTTAAAGTGATTGATGGAATATCAAGTAAAGGCGCAATTCTAGTAGATATAAAGCTCATATCAGCACCAGAATCGAATAAAACTTTAACAGGAAAGTTATTGAGTAAGAACGTACCGGTAACCACGTTCGGGTCTTGGTGTGGTTCTCCATTTCCCATGACATAGGCTCTACCGCGAGCACCTCCGCCTTGGGGTCCTTGGTTTTGAGGACAGTTGTTCATAAAGTGTCCCTTTTCACCACACCCAAAACATGTAACTATTGGCTGAGTGTTAGCCCCAGTAGCTACACCCTTGCCTCTACAATCCTTGGCAAGATGTCCGGGCTTTTGACACTTGTTGCACTTGGCCGGGCAGGGACCTTCATGATGGTAGTTGCACTTGGTACACTGTGGTAGAGTACCAACGTATTTACCACCGGCTGGTGCAGCAACATAAGCCGTCGCGGCTTCTTGTCTTTTGTTCTGCTGATTGTGATGGTTGTTGTTTCGGGTTTGGTTGTTGTTGTTATTGTTGTTGTTACTTCCACGGTTACCATCCCATGGTCGCTTGTTGTTGTTGTTCTTATTGTTGTTGTTGTTACGGTAGTTGGAGTTGTTGGTGTTATTGGTATTGTTGGCGTTGTTGGTGTTGTTTTGCTTTCGGGTTTCGGTCACACGTACCACTTGATCCATGAGGCTGCGAGACATCCGCATAGCTTCATCAAGTTCCTTGGGATTTGCTGAAGTTACATTCCCTTGTATACTTGATGGAAGTCCCCAGATATACCGTTCCAACAATTTCTCTTTTGTGGAAACCATTGTTGGACACAATATCCTCAATTCTTGGAATCGACGGTTATAGGTTATGATGTCATTTCCCCTAACAGAATGATCCCAGAATTCCACCTCTAACTTCTGCATTTCACTGCGAGGGCAGTACTCTTTGATCATCATTTTCTTCAAATTAGCCCAAGTAATCTTATAAGCATTTTCAATGCCCATTGGTTGAGCTATTGAATTCCACCATGATAATGCCTCATTCAACAGAGTACTCGTGGCATACTGAACTTTATCACTCTCAGTACATTTACTGACCAAAAATACCGACTCCGCTTTTTCAAACCAGCGGGTCAAACCTACAGCTCCTTCAGTACCCTTAAATTTTATGGGTTCGCATTTCAATTAGGAAATGAATGAGCAACCCTTTGGTACTGAAGCAACATTTGTCACCGGAGGGGTAGTTGGGTTTGGTCCTCCAATGTTAAGGCTGGCAATTCGGGCAGCTTCTGCAGCTATAGCAACTTCCGCAGCAGTGGCGGCTTTAGCGGCTGCTGCAGCATCAGCAGCTGCTGCAGCATCTTCAACAGCTGCTGCAGCACCAGCAGCTATGGCGGCTTCTGCAGCTGCTGCAGCTACGGCTGCTCGTTCCATTGTGAGTGCTGCGTTGACACTGTCCTTAACTAGTTTGCGAATAGCAGCTTGAGTCATTGCTGGTGGTGTCTTCTTCTTTGGCGCCATGATTCTATTGTTCAAAAGATACGTCGTAATTAGAGAGTTGTGAAATGAGCACAATTTTTGATAAGAATGATATGATAATAATGTTGAAACTTAAAAGCATAACACATGATAGTATATAAAACAAGAGTTTTATTCATATAACGTTGATTGATTTACAAAATCGAAACCTATTACAAGCTTCTTCAAAATTTACTAACTGATACTTTCAGTTTAGTAATTACAACGTTTCTACTATCGCTATTACATGGATTAGTACAAAAGTTAACTAGTACAATAACACTAGTCTAACATCGGTTGGAAGGTTGTTGTAGTCCGGACGGATTATTATTTCCGTATGTTGCTAACACATCCACACTATCATTGGGACGGTATTCTTTGACATCCTTTTGGTATAGCCTTTGTTGTATGGCACTCATTTGTGATTGCATTCCACACAAATCATTCTTAAGTTGATACCGGTCAAAGTTAGCAACATCCAACCGGATTTCTGCGGTATTTAGGCGGTTAAGTAGTTTATGAATTTGTACCGCATCTTGTTCTTGGGCCCTCTCAACCAATGTAAGTCTATCCTTGACGTCATCCAAGCCGGTCAAGGGATTTAAGACTATTTTCCCAACATGAGTCAAGTCTTTCTTGACATAGCTCATGTCAAGCTTAAACCAATAGAGGTCATCTCGAGCATTCATGGCATCCATTTTGGCAGAATTTACCTTGGATATATATTCGTTCATTTGACTTGCCATGCTTTGAACTTTGAGTTGGGTTAGGTTGTGGGCTTGTTTCAAAGAGTAAATTTCGTATTGAGCAGAGTTCACGGACATAGGTGTAGATGTAGATGTTCCTCCGACTTTGTAAGTAGATTTTGGAATTTGAGTTGGAGAGGTATGATTTGATTCGGATGAATTTGGTGAAATAGGAGGTGGTGATGTTAATGGTGATAGATGTTGCACCACTATTTGTTCCTCCGCTTCCTCAATGTCATCGATGCCTTCGATGTCAATATCTATTTCAGGATCTTCTTCGTAATCATCGATGTTTATGTCCATATCCATTTCAGGATCTTCATCCGAATCTACTTCATTGTCTAGATCCTCGTAAGGTTCTTCCTCATCGTTGTAGTCAATTGCTTCAAAGTAAGGATCATTGGGTCCGGGAAGAATTGGTAAATACTCGGGCATAGCAGGAAGATGATCGGGAGATGGAGGTGCGGACATGATGTCTACAATTAGTATTTTGATGTCCAAATAAATCAAATGTTTATGGAAAATGCTCAAACTATGTCAATGTGCATATAACAATATACAAATATGTTCATGTAGCATAACATGTGTAATAAGTCCATAATCTTCTGGAGGATGGAAGGCACGAAGAGCGGAAGGCTATAAAAATGTTTTTGCTTGTGATTGTAGTTATAGTTTAGGTCTCACTTAGACCCGTTTCTCTATAACCTGGCTCTGATACCAATCTGTAACACCCCCAATTCATGATGCAGCGGAATTCAACTTGGGTGTTACTCGACGGCACAACAGTCATAATAATAGAAAACGATCTCTAACCGAGTCGTATTAAAAAGAGTTGTCATTCATATTTATTCAAATATATCAGAGTTTATATAGTAAGGTCCCAAAAAGGTTCCATGTTTCAAAATACATCAATATAAAGTCTTTTGATGTTTTGTCGAATGACATAGTAGTTTATAGCTTTCTTCCTTTAGTACGTGCCCTTCCGCTCCATTCTTGATTTTCATGGACCTGAAATACATGCTTAAGAGGTCAACACAAAGGTTGAGTGATATTCATAGAGTTTGTTTAACGGTTGAACATAATATGTTGGTAGTATGAGTTAATTAGACTCTCACTTATGTTGGAAAACAAAACAGTTAATATTATATACTAAGCTCATGCAACCAATACGTTAACGGGTACCAATATCAATCGGCGGTTTTGTTGCCCCGGTAAGTACTTTGCCGTCATACTTAATGTTCAAATATAGTGCATTCGTTTGAACTAATCTGCTCAAACAAATGGGATTCATCAATCCCAATAGGCCTATTCACAATACTCGCGCTCACTAATACTAGTGATTAAATGGTTCATGATATGGGGCCTAGGATTGGCAAGGTAGGTACTTAGTAATAATAAAACAATCAGGCAACATACAGTTTCAAAGCATTGTGTTCAGTTTAAAATAGCATGTATTCCCCCCAAGGGTTTGTAAAACATTGAAGTAATGTAAAGTGGGGCTATGAACTCACCTTAAGTAAGATAGCAAGTAATGAAGGTAATGGTTGAATCGTGAAGGTTTCTACGAGCAACCTATAATAGAATGTCGCGACTTAGGATTTGTGTAAAGAATATGAAGTAGTGCCTATATATATATCTTGCATTTAGTCCATGATGTGGTATGATGTATAGTGTAAGTCTTTGAAAGAAATGATTCATGAAACATGTATGTTTTATATATCGTTTACTACCGTTCGGGCCGACATAATTCAGAAGTCATGTTAGTAAGCGTTCGAGGAGCCAGGACACTTTAATTCGTAAATCCACAACTCATCTCGACGGCTTACATAATGAACTCCTCACATGAGGCTCCCTACTATTGTAGTAGTTGATAAAGTATATATATATATATATATATAAGTTTTGATCCGAAAATTACATGTCCAATATTTGAATAAACTTAGGAAAGTTTATTATTACATGAAGATTGTTATTAGGGTAAGTTTCTTATAACTTGTATGACCATTTTTCTTTGTAATATCTCATGGTTCTTTTAAGTGAAGTAGATCCAAATTGCTTGTTCAAGTTATCGCCAATACTTTGGTTCATGTTTACGCCTAAGTAAGCTTACATGGTCATTTCGTCATGGCCTTGCCATGACCTTTGGTCATTGTTCCATGGTCTTAAGACTCAACCTTGGCTCTAGCCATGGTTGTGGTCTTGATTCTAGGTCATAAGACCTCTTTGGTCTTTATAAACCATAACCTATATATAATGACTTTGGTCTAAAAATGGGCTGTTAAGAATTTGAAGAAATTATCACTCGGAAAGCGTTTTCAGGGCTCGAGCTTCTTCAATCCTGAACGAAAACGTCGTTCCGGACAACTTTCGTGTTTTAACTTTTTGATGAATCGGAGCAGAAGGGTGACTTTCAAAATGGCAGAATGCAAAACAGTAGGTATTGGCAGTTTCGGCGTTTTGGTTTTGCTAACTTCAAATGGTCATAACTTTTGACTCGAATACTCGTTTGTGACAACCGGCAGTTTAGGGAGCTATTTTTAAGACCCGCATTACAATTTAAGTTCGTTTATAATTTTTATTTGAAATTTTCATTTCACAACGAACTTGTAAGACCTATTTTATGGATATTTTAATTAATGACGTTATGGAATTCGTGAATTATGTTCATAATTCATTTTTGATTGAATGATCGGTGATGTGTATTTGAATTCTCACTTGGTACTACGTTGACTTTGGCACTAGGATTTCCTAACGACTATTTTATGATTCGTCTTAACGAGTCCGATATATATTTTAATTAATTACGAGAGGTTCTCGTGTGATATGGAAATTTTAAGATGAGTTCGGGTTCGGGCCACATGTTTTTACATCTACCCACGTTACCCGCTCCACACCGTAATAATATTATTATTATTATTACTATTATTATTATTATTATTATTATTATTATTATTATTATTATTATTATTATTATTATTATTATTATTATTATTATTATTATTATTATTAATAAAAAGAGTTAACTACAAAATTGGTCCGTGTGGCTCGGTATGCACACAAGCAACACAAACACTCACCACTCATCTCTCACCTCACTCTCTTTTCTCTCTTTGTCTAAACCCTAGTCGACATAACTTCCGGCCACCACCACTGCTCCACCGCCGACCCCCACACCACACGACCACCACCAATAAACTCCCCATCACATCCTCTATCCGATCTAACCCTACACGCGCTCTAACTCTTACTATAACACCAATTCGAATCAAAATTTATCACGAGTTCATCATCACTTCTTGTTATTTCTTGTGTGCTCTTCGATTTGGTATTATTTTGGAAGGTAGGTCGAGTTTTGACTCGATTTATGGGTTCGAATCGTGACCAAAGGTCACGAATTGATGAGATCCATGTGGGTTTTCATTTAAAACGTGATATGATGATGGGTTTTTGATGAAACTAAGTTTTCAAATGGTTTGGTATCCGGGTTTCTTGGTTTGGTTGTGGTTGACTCGGAACCGAGAGTTATACTCTCGGCTTATTTGGTTCGAGCCTTGTGTGGCTTTGGTTCTTGTTGATGATTGATTGTTTTGATTGTTGTCGAGGGTATGGTGAACCCCGATTCGTTGCTAGCCAAGACCTTGTGGTCTCGGGGATTTCTCTTGTGCTCGTTGGCCATACCGAGACCCTCTTAGGGGTTCTCTTTGGGTGTGGTTCGAGCCTATTGGCTCGTTTGGTATTATGGTTCGACCCTTTGGGTCGCGGCTCTTAGCCGAATGCAACCTTGTTGTCATTTGACCATTTGGGTCGAATGGTGTATATGATATCTTGGATTAGCTCTTGTGAGCTATGTGATGTTGGATTCGAGTTCTAGTTACTTGTGGTTCGGAGCCGAGACTCAAGTGAGTCGAGGGCTCGGGTCGGCTTGGTAAACCGACCCACACATTAACTTGTTAATGTTATATTATTTTTTTTGTATAAATGTGAACTTGTGGACATTGATTTTGGTATTGAGGAGTTGTTGTCGTTTGGAATGTGATTTGGGGACCGATTGTGAGACGGTCGTTAGATTGACGGAGATAGGTTAGTCGGGTGCCGTAGTCGGACCCTATTGTTGTAGCCCGTGGTTTGAGATTGTGATTGGACGGAGAATTGTTATTTATGACTTTTGCATATTATTGGACTTGGACAATGAGCCGAGGGTCATGACTCGGACATATGACCATTTCGTATAACTCAATAAATATTAAAAATTGAATCGGAAATAATAAAACTCGTAATAATAATTATTGATAATATGAACATTTATATGAAAGTATATACGTGAATAACGTTTATATATAACTATATAAACGCGTATATTAATAATAATAATAATCACGAGTCGTATTATAAATAATACGATTAGATATATATTAGGCTACGAAAGTGGCGTAATATTATTAAACGTATTGTTATTATAAAAATAATGTTAGATAACGGGAAACTCTCGACAATTATGAAACATTAATAAAATGTCGTTTTGGACATATAACGGATAAACTTATTGAGTTAGGCGAAATTGTTGTCACTCGGGTCCAGGTAAGCTATTATTTGCGACGTTCGTGTTGTCAAGGATATATGACGACTAATATCGACGTTTTCTATAAATAAATAACCACTTAACCGTAAGGTTGAGCCGGGTTGTTTGGTTATACGAAACAAATATATTAGTGGGCATCGTATCCTACGACGCCCATAGGTTGTAGTATATGTAAAGTGTAATAGATTGCGAGTGTATATATCGGGGAATCTGGCCAATTTGACGATATATATGAGGAATTTATTAAACTACGATATATACTATATAGTAATTATGTGCTATGTGTTTTAGATTGGGTGTAATCTTGGAACGGTATATTACGTAAATAAATATGAGGATTATCAAATCGGCGGATTTGGTAAACTTTGGCGATTTATTTAAATGATATATTGGGCTAATATTAGATCTATAGTTTATTTTATCTTTTTATGTGCGATCTTGTTGGTTTGTTTTGAGTCGACCCACCACCCGTATGGATACCAAACGCAAATACACCAAACTAATACGAAATGGATTTTCGGTAATAAAACGGATTCTCGTCCGGGTTTGGGAATATTATATATTTGAGGAAATGATTTCTGAAAGAGTTAATATTGTTAGGTCGTGCCAAGTCCGTAGTTGCTGTTTCGTGAGTTATCATACATCTTATTTCTACCTACCTCGTCTTGCTATTTTCTGGACTTGAGGTGAGTCATAGCCCCACTTTTTACTCTTGAACTATGTTTTCAATGATTGGGGTGAGAAACGTGCAAATTGTTTTATGTGGACTATTATCGCTTTTACTTTTCAAAACTTGCTATGCTCATGGAACTAGGAAGATTTGTCAACCTTAGTCACATAGTGAATTATCGCGTGTAGACTAGTTATGGTTAGACGAATATTACAACAACCTTAGTCACATAGTGAACCATCGCGTGTTGACTAGATTTGGTTAGATGAGTTACATCAACCCTAGTCACATAGTGAACCATCGCGTGTGGACTAAATAATGGTTGGATTACGAGATTTGCTCATTTGAGGATTTCGGATACTATAGTGTGTGCACCTATAGGTTATTAATACTTCGGAGGTTATTCGAGTATTTATTGGTATTGCGGGGGTTACCCGAATATCTGTGTTATTAGGGAATGGTATCCGTGTGTTATGTTGAGAGCGGAGGGTATCCGCAGGTTTTTAGCGAATCCCTAGTCTAGCTAGCAAGCGTTTTGCGTATATGTCCACTATATCATTAGTTGAATTTAAACCTATGATCTCACCAGCGAAAGCTGACTTTTAGCGCGTTTTCTCAGGTAATTAAGTGATGTGGTGCATGCTTGGATTGGAAGGCTCGGCTAAGGCTCTCGGTTCATGGATCTATTTTTCTAAACTCTGATAATTGAATTTGGACCTATTGTTATTTTATTTTGGGCCTGACTCTGAATGATGTTGGGATAAATGTAAACCTTAAAACCCCGTTTTGGTTGTGTTTTTATTATGTTTACTTTATCTCGTTCTATATTGTCTTGTGTTGGATACCAGTCCCCGTAGCACCCCGAAAGCTTGTTGAGTCTTCCGCTGTATCAAATTTTGGGGGTGTTACATCGTTTTAGATGGTTCAAATTGCTATGGTTTCCTTGTTAAGTCCTCTATTGTAACATGTAATGATCCAATATCATAATTTTATCATTTTGATCAGGTCTTACCAAGAAAATCACTAGTTTACTTGTTTTAATAACTTATCTTATCAATCAATTACAACAACTTGTTTTACTCACTTTTATACATCATGGACATGAATACAAGACATAATATAGCATGAATAATATGTAAATAACATGAACATGATTATTCAACAAGAAACATGTTAGGGTTTGGCTTACAACTTTTGGCTTTCAAATATGAAAGGAAGTTAACATGTAAGGATAGGACTTTGATAGACTTTAGCTTTAACCCACTTCACTTCATGCAATATTTCTACTCTTGTAATCTTGAAAGAGAGATGATGAAAGTTGAGGTGACTTGAGTGGATTCAAACTCAAGAGAAATCACCAAAGTATATGAGGTTTGGAAGTGTTTTGATAACCTAAAACCAAACTAGGGTTTCTATCTTGAACTTGCTCTTGAACCTTGCTTGAAATTAGAAGAAATAAAGCTAAGTGTGGAGTGGTTTGGTGTGTGTTGATGGACGGCACAAAGAGGGAGGGGGGGGGGTATTTATATGCTCATGAGGAGGTTACAAAATGAGACTAGTCAAAGCTTTCTTAACAAGCTTCAACACATGTAACTCATCCAAGATCACTTAGCCTAGGATCAAGCCACACCAAGGGTGACTCCCGCCCCTAATGGCGGTTCACAAGGCTAGGGGGGGGGGGGGGGTGAGGTGTGCTTGGCTTGGTAATATCCTAAGTATTAGGATGAGATTTGACTCCGGGAAATGCCAACCGTAAATGATTAGGCCTCAAAACGTAAAACCGGGTGTCGTAAAAATATGAAACTTGAAAGTATTGTTAAACATGTCCATATGTTCCATAATAAAATATAAAATGAGTGGTAGGTTCCATTTGGGTGGTAAAACCCTGCTAAAACTGGAAACACGGGTCTAAAACGCGTAATACGTAAAATGTACGAATATTGCGTAAAATTGAGAAAAGTAAAATGTTACTTTTCTAATAGGATATAAATGATTTAAAATGACTTATAATGTTTAGACCGGGCTCAGTCTAGTGTCGGTTGGTATTAACTGTCTTTTAGACATCAAACCGTAAGCCTAAAAATCAAGGAATGACGTATAAAATCAAGGAATGATTTTTGGTCAATGGAGGAGGGAAAAATATGTTGACTTATTCCAAAAATGTGAAAACTCAAATCATCTTAGAAACGCGGTGCAGGTATAGGCTTGGGTTACGGCTGAGTAAAAATGCTTAAAACTGAAAATTCCAGTTTTTCACGGCCGAGGTTTATTTGGTCATGTTTTTCTCAGTCATGATTTATTCTCAAATAAATCATGAGTGTGACAAACATTTTTCTGATACGGGGAAAATTAACGCGACCGAGTTTCGTTGTGCGTAGAATTTATGAATGACGTTTTACCCTAAAACGTGTAATTCCTTATTAACTTTCACGAAAATAACCTGACGAGTGTCAAACATTTAATTTACCATGGAAATGATTTATCACTCGAGAATATGAAATAAAAATCAAATTTCGGGAAAATAAATCATAAAAATGAATAGTAAAAGTGAATAGTAAAAGTGAATAGTAAAATTTTTCGGGAATAATAATTAACCTGAAATTGCGAATTGTTACATCTCTCATGGGTATAGTCAAAGAACCGAAACTAATACGTAAACCGAAATTGAAACCCAAATCCTGAACCGAAAACCAAATCTGGTCTAGTTCTTGGTTCTCACTTCTCCAAAAATTCAGTTCTAGAGTCCATCGGGTCCGGTTTCGTTTCTAACTGGTTGTGACCCATCCTCCATCCCTATTTTAATCTTCAAGTGACATTGGTTTGGTCTACGCATGCAATATGTTCTCTTAGAAGAAGAAGAAAAAACAACCTTTACATTAAAAAGATGCTACCAACAATGTGGTTGTCCTTTTTATATATTTTTTTTGAACGACAAGAAAGATATACTCCCTCTGTCACATATTAAATGTCATGTTTGACTTTTCAATGTCTTTCTTTCTCAACTTTGACCTAAAATATTTTTGTTTGTGTAATATAATACTTGATACAAAATATATGAATGGATTACGTTTTAAATGTAATTTCATTGCGTATAATTTTTATCAAATACTATATAACACAAACATAAATATTTAAGGTCAAAGTTCATAAATAAAGACTTGAAAAATCAAACCTAGACATTTAATATGAAACGGAGGGAGTATATAACAAGAGGCCACCTAGCCAAGAAGCTAAGGGCAAAAATTACAAATGAGAGATGGAAATGGCATTACAAGATCTTATGAACCATTTCACCCAGTTAAGAGAGTTTCTCTTAAATCTACTTGAAATCCAAGAAAAGGAAGCTAGCTTAATGTCCTTTAAAATGAGATTCTTTGATGGTCGTTTTGTGGCGAAGACCATTTCGTTTCTAAATTGCCAAAGGTGCCAAAGGGTTGTTTGAACCACAACATCAAAGGAGCAAGTACGTGAAGGGTTTAGAAATGACGTCTTCGTCTGCAAGAGAAATGGTTTTTAGGAGATCAGTGAATGGGTTGAGTCGGATATCCCAGCATTTAAAAATTAGAGACCAGACCTCTAACATATATGCTCTAAAAAGATGCTGAAATATCAATGTGGCCCGGCTTTTATATTGTCAATGAAAGGATGATACCAATGTCGCTGGGTTCTCATTGGAAGAAAACGGAACCATCGATATTGTCACCGGATTATGATCGAAGCAAGAGAAGCTAAGATATATGCTCTAACTTTTTCTTTTTTTACTCCTAAAATATATAATTGTTCTTTTTTGTTTGTTTTTAAAATAAATGTTTACTTATAAATTACAGATTAATGATTTAAAACTTTTTATTTTTACAAACTGAAACACATTTGATTAGTGTTAGAATTAAAATAAATAAATGAATATTATATTTTCTTAATATTGTATAATTGATATTACTTTACAGTGAACACTTAGAAAATAAAAAGGTTATATCTTTTAAAAATAATATTTTGTTTTCCCAAAGTAAATGCTAATTGGAGAAATAAATTATTACAGTGTTAGAGTTAATATAAATAAATGGATATTATTTTTTGGGTAAAGGTTTCCTCATAAAATGTATTATTTCAAAAAACGTTTAAATACAACGAATATGAGTGAATCCCACATTTGGGCCCGTTACATAGGCGGAAGACTAACATAACAAAACAAAACAAAACCACTTCTATAACGAAGATACAACTATGACTAGATTACAATTGATACAACATAAGATCAAATATAATGTACTTCTTCTTTGACCGTGAACCTTGATATCCCAAACGTCGCAAAAAGCCTGTTGATCTCTTCAGAGATACCATGATCATCGTGCAAATCATCATCATATGGATCACATTATCACATTTTCTCTTCTTATAATTATCAATAATTTTGTCATGTGTATCACTCTCAGTTTACGTTAAGCCTATCTCTAAATCTGCATCATTTGATGCCTACACACAGATCTAGTAATTAACAATTAAGTAACAACCTGAATTGAAGAGTCCAAATATTTTTTTGGGTAGCTGTACAGCCTTTCATGTATTTATCTAGTTGGATCTGATTACATGTATGAGAAAGCGCTAGTGTTAAATCCAGCGAGAAGCCAAGAATAAAATCACCGAGCAATGGTCCCACTCCATGGGGAATGAGTTTTGCAAAGTGTCAAACAATAATAGCAATAATTGGTATCTCAGTTTGATAACAAAACCATGGGCTGTATTTATTCTCATGCAACGTATATCAGGATCTTTATGTACCTTTCATACTGAATTAATGTAATTAGTATGCCTTAAAGGGCCACCACCCCTCTGCAAGACTGCAATCCGCATGCAAGTCGCAAGTCGCAAGCCGTAGCCAACTTAAAAACAGTTGTGTTCGAACGCGTAGCTCAATGGTTCTGGAAAAGAGGACTTTACAAGATAGTTGTTGACGTCAAGTCATTATGCATGTGTTACGTACGTGAAAATTGGTTATCATGAAAACACTCGCATGAATTTTAAACATGAAAATTGGCTCATCACTTTAAAGTTGTCTATTATTAATACTATATCTTTATCTTAACTAGCTTCTGATCATGAGAAACAAGTTGACCAATTTCTTATATAGAGTGAACTGTGTGGATAGAATTGAATAAGCGCTATTAGATGAGTAATAAACTGTGTGAAGCCATGTGAGCTAGGCAACACATGACATAATTAGTTCCGTTCAAGAAATTAAATCATCCTACATTCCTCCCTTATCTGATTTCCCATTTGCTTTGGCTAGTTGCAACTCCATAACACTATAAATAAAACCTTCATAATCTCGAGAATGCCATCAAATCCAAACTAGATAACCATTTCCTAACTCACTTCCACTACCACTACATGGGTGTTTTTTGGATACATTCCTTCGTTAGTAATTTGAAGCAAATGGTCAAAATGCACAATAAACACCAACCAGATGTTCCCAAAGGACATCTGGCTGTGTACGTTGGAGAAATCCAAAAGAAGCGGTTTGTTGTTCCTTTATCTTACTTGGATCAACCGTTGTTCCAAGATTTGTTACGTAGGTCAGAAGAAGAGTATGGGTTCAATCATCCAATGGGAGGACTTACGATTCCCTGCCACGAAGAAGCCTTCATCAAACTTACTGCCCGACTGCGAAAATTGTGATTTCAAGACAACATTTAGTCATTTTCCAAAATGTTTGGCACCACAATTTTGTTCTTATTATGTCACTTTTTATGACTGAGAATGTTATAGGTATTGCTCTAGAACATGTAAAAAGGGGCATATTTTCATTTGCATTTGTTGTATATGAATAGTTAGTTCTTGATGCAGTTTTCAGTTGTATCAATTCACTAAATGATCATCATTTGATGTCATAATAATATTTATGTTGGTGATATCATTTACTTGTTCGTAAAGAATTTATTTAGGATGCTCGATCATCATGTTTCTGAATTCATGTATCGAAAAATATATATGGTTTATATTCGGAATATAGATATTGTTTTTCAGTTTGTATGCGTATGAAGTTATGTGCAAGTTTAAAATATCAAAGCTTTTGGCTAGATTGAATTTGTGATCCTACAATATTGTCTTGTACGAAACCATGTAATGTGTTTTTTCGTCTAGCTCCTTGCTAGGGTGCTTTAATGAAATTATGTTCGGTTAGAGAAGATATATATGAAGTGAACATATCATACTAATTAATGGTTTTGTGGAAAATAGTTGTTCCTTTTTATTTATTTTAAATGTTTTCACCTAGCTTTTGCATGCCTGAATTCCAGTTTTATAACAGTAATTATATACTGTATACGTTTGCCGAATTTTAGGACCAAGTTCATATACCATTCGTGTAGTTCTGTTCAATGCACACTTGCCATACCGATCCCGAATTATTTTAACACTTTCCATTACTTAAGTTGATTTTTTTAATCCTTGTCGTTATGAATTGCATTTTATATCCTATCATACTTTGGTATATTGGTGATATATATCTGTAATGTCTAACATCAAAACAGATATTGTTATCCACATATTAGAATACAATATATGTTAACATTATTAGTTAAGAATGAATTATATATAGCGAGATTTCAGAACAAGTTTCACTCTTTATAAAGACGTCATGACAAGTAGAGCGGGATGGGACCGTATGTTCAACCGGAACAAATTTCACTATTTACATGAGACATCCTTTCCTAATTGAATGCATGCACATAATTGATTATATACAAGAAAAAAACGACAGTCCATTATATGGCCACGATTTGAGCAGGAAACGGGCTAAATGTTCAAACCGTAGCAAAGTTCATGAAAGTAGGATGGTGGAAAGATTTAAACATATAAATAAGCTAGGGAATGGAGGAGACATTTGACCTCACTGATCTTTTCGACTGGCCGGGAACAAAATTGTTGCATAGGGCATTTGCAAGAGTCCCACACAAAACCCATATTTACATAATGACGCGCTCAATCCTAATAATGTTGATATGTTCCTATTAACATTTTTTCTAGCCATCCAGCTAGATTTTGCTCCAATGGTCGTTTGTGACGTTGGGCTTTCTATTTTTAGTGGTACAATATGATGCGTCCATTTTGGGACTTGTATTCTACTATATGTGCAAGAAAGAAATAATACCCGAAAAAAATGGAAACTGCTATAATGGCTCCTCGGCTCTAGAGTATGGGCAGTGAAAATTTTAAACTATATAACTGCATATCTTGGTACAATGCATGCTAAAACCTCAATTATAATCCAAAAGTTTTTGAGAATAAAACCATGGGCTGTATTCATATTAATTTCCCCAAGTTGGGTGGTTTGCTGATGTACACATGAAACAGATAGTACATGAAATCAAATTGGCACATGCATTTAATTTATATCCAAATAAAAATAATGCATGATAGATAATTCAAAAATAAATAATTCCTATTAGCAATTGATTTTTTTGGCGTGGAGATAATTTTTCATATAAAATGCTGTAAGTAGTCATAATACAAAGTCGTTAATGTCAGCGAACACACACACCAATCTGCAATAATTCCTTGGACTGCACGGCTACATTTATAGTTACATAGTAATATGAAAGGGCTTTTGGCCTGACTGTCCTCGCGAGGACGGTAAGGCCCTAACCAAGAAGTTGTGGGTGGTCTAATTATGAACAATTGTGTTAGATAATATAAATTTTAAATGTCTTTCTAATAGAAATTAGTTAAAATTTGCATTCTCAACAACAAGAAAAGTTGGGTGCTGCTTTTGCTAATATATGGTCATACATTTTGCGGTGATGAAGACTCAGGACATGAATCTATATATCAACATCTTACATCTATTAAAATTATGAAACATATTATTTTCACCAACTTGCTTTTGCTAATATATGGTCATACATTTTGCGGTGATGAAGACTCAGGACATGAATCTATAAATCAACATCTATTAAAATTATGAAACATATTATTTTTACCAACTTTATCCGATAATTAATTTTTTATTTTATTTTAGTCATGAAAATTAGGCATGCTTTTGGTTTTCTATTCAAATCGCATCTCCTATTTTTTAATCGCATCTTATTATCCCTTAATACTTAAAGTCGGTACTGCTTTTGGTTTTCTATTGACTGATCATTATTATTCCTATTATTCTTGGCTGATTGTGTTATGGCTGGAGGTTAGGTTCTGATCGTTTACGCTTGAAACCCTAACTTTTCAGTTAGGGTTTTATTTTATTGATTCGTGTTGGATTGTTCATGCGATTTGCTGGTTTACTTATGCTTATTTGTGTTGATTGGGAGGATTGTTTGTGGGTTTGGGAGAGATGGAAAAAGGGTTCTTCAACAAGAATAGTGCTTCTAAGGGTTCGAGGGATGTTGGTGCATCAACTAACTTGGCCGATCAAGTTGGATATGATAACGTGTACAAGGGTAACGATAAGGTTGTTTTGGATGATTTGGAGCAAGTTTCGTCCTCACATGGTTCAAAACAGCCTAATGTGGAGCAATTAATTGCTAATGCGAATAAGAAGTTTGATGAAGCAATGAATAAAATTGATAGTGATATTGCTAATATGGCTTCATCTTCTGAGTTGAACAATTCGAGTGGTATTGGGCTTCATTCTAATTCGAGTGGTACTAAAACTCCGCCTACGAGTTTTAATGTGAATATGCATCAGAGTGTTACTTCTGATCCTAATGCACCCAAGGTTGATACTACTAGTGGTAATGGAGTTAAGTCGGTTTCTTACGTGGGTGTTGCTTCTAATGAATCCCAGAAATACGTGTCTAATTTTTGGAGGTTAGAATGCAGCAAAAAGAAGGATGATGTTGACCTTTCAGTCCCGTTGAAAGTAGTGGAAGAGGTGAACATGAGGTTTGAGAATACTCTTTACGGATACTTCCTTGGTCAACGCCTTGCTTTTCCTGTTGTTGATTATTATGTTCACAATGCGTGGTCTAAGTATGGTTTACAAAAGATTATGATGAATGCTAAGGGGTTCTTTTTCTTCAAGTTTAACTCGAAGAAAGGTGTCGATGATGTTCTTGATAATGGTCCTTGGTTGATTCGTAATGTTCCTATTATTCTTAAACCATGGACATTGAACACAAACTTGCTTAAAGAGGATTTGACTAACATTCCGGTGTGGGTTAAATTCCATGATGTTCCTTTAGCTATGTTCTCTGATGACGGGCTTAGCCTCCTTGTTACTGTGATTGGGACGCCCAAAAGGTTAGATGCCTTTACTAGTCAAATGTGCAAGGAATCTTGGGGCCGGAGTAGCTTTGCTAGGTGTATGATTGAAGTAAAGTCGGATGCGGTACTAAAGGACAGTCTCACTGTTGAGATTCCTCTACTTGATGGTACGGGTTCGACTATTGAGATGATCCGGGTTGAATATGAGTGGAAACCGCCTCGCTGTGATAAATGTAAGGTATTTGGACATACTTTGATTGAGTGCCCTAAGGTTGTCATTCCGAATGCTCAACCTACTAAGAACGCAAGTGATGGGTTCCAGCCTGTTAACAATAAGAAGAAGGGAAAGCAAGTTGGTTCGAATCTAGGTCGAGGAGATTTTACCAAACCTGTGGTGGGTAAGCATTTTGAATATCAGCCCAAAAAGACTCTTCCCGAACCAAAGAAAGCTAATGTCAGTAAGAAGAAGGCTTCTGAAGTGGCTAGTACGAGTGGAATCAAGATCACTACTTCTAATCAGTTTGATGCTCTTAATATGGATGATACAGATGGTTTTGGTATTCCTAAGGTTGTTACTAACATGGATGTAGATGCTGGCAGTACAAGGGAAGTTAATAATGATGCGTCGGTTAAGACTGGTACTACATCACAAGTCCCTCTTGTGAGTGATATGCAAGAACCACTTGTGAGTGATTCAATGAGAACTATGGAAGTTGGATCTACTCCTATTGCTGAGAAAATTAGTAAGCTTGAAGAGCTACTGATCGATGGGAAAGCTATTCTTGTGGATGATTCTGGTCATCCTATTCCGTCTACCTCTGTCACTAAGAGGACTAACCCATTTTCGAAGGTGGGTGAGGTTGAGGTTTCTGAAAGCGATGAGGATGTGGTTCTTAACACGTTCGACGAATCAACAAATATTTTTGGTGGTCATGAGCGTGAAGATGAGTATGACTATGATGATTATTCGAAGCACACTTATGATCTTCCAGGAGAATTGGATGCTCTTAATGCCATTTATGGTGTTAATCTCCAAAGTTGTAGGAAGTAGTTTATCTTTTGTCAGAGTCATTACTATCATGTGATTAATGGCTTGTTTTTCTTGTTTAGAAAATAGGTAGTATCTTGTTATGTAAGCTTTTCGCCTATGTAACGGGCTGAGATATGTGATTCACCCATATCCGTTGTACTTAAACGTTTTTTGGAGTAATATATTTACCGGGTCATTGATCTTTTACCCAAAAAGAAAATTAGGCATGCATATCATTTTTTTTTTTATAAATTTTTATTCACACTAGTTAGCACATGTGCTTTTTTGATGGTGGCTTTCAGATTTGATTCTACATAAGACGCCTAAAATAGGCCCACCCTTAAATATGGGCAATGCAACTAAGTGGCAGAAAAATGTATATAGCATTAAGTGTAGTCTATGAAATACCATCGCTTCTAAAAGGTATAGAAAATGAAACGATGGGCAAATATATATAGAATATAATTCTCATTTCAAGTTGGGAAGCTCATATATCATTATTTATCAATGGCCTCCAAGAAATATATAAACGAAATATTCATTTATATATATTTATTGGATAGATAAGAAATTATTTATTTTATAAGTCTACTAAACTGAGCAATACCATGTGAGTCATAACATGATGCAGGCCTTTGTAGAACACCAACCCTTGCATAGACACTATAAATAAAAGCTTGATAATAGCCTATACTTCTATCAAAGAACACCTAATTGAATTATTCCACACTCTCCGCATTTTACTTACATCACTGCTTTTCCTCTGAGATATTATATTCTTCGATCTCGATAAGAAAACATGGGTGTTTTTCGGTTGCAATCATTCGTTGCTAATACAAAACAACTAATGAAACTGAATAACAAGCATCAGCGAGATGTTCCAAAAGGATATTTGGCTGTATATGTAGGAGAAGTTCAAAGGAAACGCTTTGTGGTTCCTTTATCGTACTTGGACCAACCATTGTTCCAAGATTTGTTACGAAGGTCCGAGGAAGAGTTTGGGTTCAGCCATCCAATGGGTGGACTTACAATTCCTTGCCATGAAGAAGCTTTCGTCCATCTCACTTCCCAATTACATATTTCATAGTGTAGGGACGAGAAATGTCGCGCAATTATATACTTTAAGATTTTGGCTGCATATAGTTTACAAGCTAGTTCTTCATTTATTTACATCGCAAAGACTAGATAGTACAATATAGGTGAAGTTGTAAAAAGGGGCATTCCCATTTTCTATGATTCAAAATAGATAGATTGGTGTTTCATGCATTAATAGGTGACCAACCACCATTCCATTTAACTCTTGGACTCTCCAGAGAATAATCGAATTTATTAGCACAATAACAAATTGTTAATTGGATGCTTTAAAAAGTCTTTATATAATCATAATTCATATAATTCTTCAACCTTTATGTAACTTCCATGTATTAACTTCAATGGATTATTCTGATGCACTTTATGTTAGGATACGCCGATTCTAACACACTACTTTGGGGGCCCAAACAAGGCTACCGTTTAATAAAGATTACACCACGACATTGTTGTGTCCTCACACCACGTAACAATAGACAAGATAATAACAAAAAACAGTAAACAAGAAAGAGAAGACTTATGTGTTAATACAAATATCGTCTAAAAACGTTATTTATATTTTACGATCTTTACTAAGTTTTGTTAACGACAAAGTGTAAACTTTAGTTTTTAGTAAAACATAATTTTAGTTTAAAGACTTGCATAATTAGACATTTGCTATATTTACATTTCATATAAAACACAACACTTTTTATATTTCTTAAAATAGAAAAACATTACATTTACATATTTCTTAATATAGTAAATGTTAACATCACATCATGCATTTATGGTAAGTTTGTGTGTTTGACTTACCATAAGCTCTTACACATTTTTGGAAGCATTCTACTTTGATTCAATGTGTGTTTGACTAGAAATAAGTTGATGTGACCTTGGTTGGTTTGGAAATATTTATTGCAAAACTTACTGTCAGCCTGACGGAACCTTGGAGGTACACGGGCGGAACCCATATGAGGGTTCCGCCGTATCCGCCAGACCTGCTGAAGGTCTTGCTATAAATACCAAGCCATTTGTTAGAATTTAGCTTTTATCACTTCTCATTACATTTTACACACACACACATTCATATCATTCATCTAACCCTTTAACATTTCATTTTGTGTGAAGTTTTTTTGTAGCAAAGAAGTTCACAAGTTCATATAAAGTTACAAGTATTCAACACAACGTTGCAAGACTTGTTAGCTTAGCATCGTGTAGATTTTGTGTAGTTTACACTTTATTTGATTGTGTGTTTTCAGTTGTGATCGGTTAGTATTTTAGGCCTTAAAATATATAGTGTGACGGGAGTTGTTGTACCCTTATAAAAGAACTAACGGGAGTGGTTGTACCCTTGTAAAAGAACTCGACATCTAGCTTAGTGTCGGTAATCGTGTAAGCGACGTGTAAGGTTTTCTCCGCCGGTGAAAGGAGCTTATTGACTAGTGAAAGAAACTCTCGAGTTGGATACTCGGGGCGTGGACGTAGGGCAAGGAAAAAGAGTCCTTGTAGCCGAACCACGATAAATACTCGTGTTGTGGTTTGATCGTTTCTTTCTTTATACTTGCATGTTATATATTGTCTTTGTGTTCATATCTTTGATTAAACGGAAAGTTTCAAAAGATAATTAAACGAAAAACCGGTAAAACTATTCAACCCCCTTCTAGTTTTCCACAATTGGCATCAAGAGCTACATTACTCAAGCTTTTAAATTATATTGTGTTTTAAAACTTGAAACGATCCATGGATTTTGAAAATTACAAAGAAGGGCAATCTATGCAAAGACCACCACTTTTTGAAGCAAATGGTTTTATATATTGGAAAAACCGATTTGAAACTTACGTGAAATCTAAAGATATAGATTTATGGTATATAATCATTGATGGTGATAATATAGTTACGAATAGTAAAGATGAAGATCAAAAGAAATTAATTGCTAAAAATAATGAAGCTAAAATGATGCTTTACAATGCTTTGTCTAAGAAAGAATATGAAAGAGTCTTTATGTGTAAAACCGCCAAAGAAATTTGGCAATCTTTAATAGTCACTTATCAAGGAAACTCACAAGTTAAGGATAACAAAATTGATCTTCTTGTTCAACAATATGAACAATTTGCTATTCCCGAAGATGAGATTATTGATAGTGCATTTGCTAGGTTTAACACTATTATTACTTCACTTAAAGCACTTGATGAATCTTTTTGTAGCAAGAATTTTGTCAGGAAATTCCTTAGAGCACTCCATCCGAAGTGGAGAGCAAAAGTGATGGCAATTGAAGAATCCAAGGATCTTTCAAGCATGTCACTTGAAGAGCTAATTAGAAACCTCAAAGTTCATGAAATGGTAATGGAAAAAGATTCGGAAATAGTTAAAGGCAAGAAAGAAAAGGTTAAGTCCATTGCCTTGAAAGCTAGAGTCCAATCAAGTGATGATGAAGAATCTAGTTCGGATAGTGATGATGAAGAATATGCCATGGCCGTTAGAGACTTCAAGAAGTTCTTTCGTAGACGAGGGAAGTTTGTAAGGCAACCTAAAGATGACAAGAAAACCTTCTGAAAAGATCGTGATGATAGGAAAGGAAAGGTTGAAAGGAAATGCTTTAGGTGTGGAGACACAAGTCATCTCATAGGAGAATGTCCAAAACCACCCAAAAGCAAGTCTCAACAAGCTTTTGTGGGTGGTGCTTGGAGTGACTATGAAGAAGATGATGATGAGCCGAAGAATGATGAAATTGATCTCATGGCTCACGACTCAAATGAGGTACTCTCCGACTCATCTTACTCTTCTATTGATGATTACACCTTACAAAAAGAATATAACAAACTTTGTGAATTAAGCTTAAAAATCATAGACAAAAATAAATTTTTGAAAACTAGAAAGGAGTTTTTAGAAAATGAAGTTTATGAGTTAAAAGAAAAAAGTTAAGAGATTAGAAAAGAGTAAAGGTATTGACACATCGTGCAAATCATGTGAAGAGCTTAAACTCGAAATTGAGAAACTTAGAATTACTCAAGATGATCTAATAAAACAAACCACAAAGTTTAAGAAGTTTGATAAAAGTATTTCTTGTGCGGATGAAATTATGAAACTTCAAAAGTCACCATTTGATAAAATAGGACTAGGTTTCATGAAACTAGAAACTTCGAAGAGTCAAACGAAACAAGAAAAGAAAGCACAAGAAGCTAACAAAACTGCTACAGCAGCCCGCGGAACAGACGGAACCCAAAATAGGGTTCCGACCGTTGAACCCAAAGGTTCCGCCGGGTCTGCAGCAGCAGTGACAGCTTCCACGTCGGATCATTCAAAATTTGTTAAAGTCACATATAAAAATGAAACAAAACCTGCTATTAAAACTGGAGTAGGACTTAGTAAAAACGAATTTAGAACTAGAACTACTCAACCGAGACCTAAGACTTCTATTCCCAAATGCCCCTTTCCAAAGAGTAACTACAACACACGACCAAACTACCAACATGTTTGGAACCAAAAAACTCCTGGACATTACCAAACTCCAAAATACATGTCATGGAACCCTTATGTTCTATTTTCATACTTGGATCAAGTTAATGGTATGTTTAACCAAAATGGACCCATGAGAAATTGGGGACCAAATGTTTGAGTGTTTTTCATAAAATAGGTGTGCCTCAAAGTATGTTTGGAACCGGATGAATGGATTAAAGATAGCGGTTGTTCAAGGCACATGACGGGTAACAAAAGCCTCTTCTCAACTTATCACAAATGTGATGGAGGTAACGTTACGTTTGGTAGTAAAGCTAAGAGCAAAATCATCGGAAAAGGTACAATCTCTCATGACTCTTTTTTTATAGATGATGTAGCTCATGTTGATAACTTAGGTTTTAATCTCCTTAGTATTAGTCAACTTTGCCGTAATAAGTATAACGTCCTTTTTAGTGAAAATGGAAGTAAAATACTTAAAGATGGCATAACCATAGCCAAAGGTGTTCTTAAGAACAACGTATATGTCATGAAGATGGATCAAACATCTAGAGACAAACTTTGTCTTACTTCATTAGATGAATCTTCAACTTTATGGCATAGACGTTTAGGACACGCTAACATGAGATTTATACAAAACCTCTCCTCCAAAGACCTAGTTCGAAACCTACCTAAGTTGAAATATGACCAACACTTTTGTGACGCTTGCAAAGTCGGCAAACAAGTCCATAATAGCCATAAGGCTAAAAACTTAGTTTCTACATCTAGGTGTCTAGAACTTTTGCATATGGATTTGTTCGGTCCATCCGCTATACAAAGTTATGGAGGTAACTTCTATACTTTGGTCATAGTAGATGATTACTCGAGATATACTTGGACAAAATTTTTGAAAAGTAAAAATGAAGCTTTTGATAAATTTGAGGTTCTAAGTAAGAAAATTCAAAATCAAGTAGGGTCTAGTATTGTGTCTATTAGAACGGATCACGGTCGTGAATTTGATAATGAATTTCAATTTGGAAACTTTTGTGATAAAAATGGTATAACTCATAACTTTTCGGCTCCACGCACTCCTCAATCTAATGGTGTAGTAGAACGTAAAAACCGGACTTTGCAAGAGATGAGTAGAACAATGCTTAATGAACAAAACATTCCACAAAAGTTTTGGTGTAACGCCGTTGACACATCAACGTACATTTTAAATCGAGTCTCAATTAGACCATTTTTGAATAAAACTCCCTATGAACTATATAAAGGTAAAAAGCCTACATTAGGATACTTTAGAGTGTTTGGGAGTAAATGCTTTATTCTTAACACCAAGGACTATCTCACCAAATTTCACCCAAAGTCTTATGAAGGTGTATTTCTTGGATATTCACAAAATAGTAAAGCTTACATTGTTTTAAACAAAGAAACCTTAAGAGTCGAGGAATCGTTGAACGTAACATTCGACGAGAGTCCACCTCCCTCTAAGACATCACCTTTGGTAAATGATGACTTAGTTGAAAGTCAAGCTATTGAAAATCAAGCGATCTTAGCAAATGACAAGGAAGATGAACCATTAAGCAAAGAAATTGTTAATGTTAAACAATCCAAAAGTCATCCATTAGATAATGTCATAGGAAAAATTAATGAGAGAACACTAAGATCTAAAGCCCAAAATAAAAGTAACGACTTTTGTTTCGCGTCAACCATTGAACCGAAAAACATTAACGAAGCCATAAATGATGAGTCTTGGGTACTAGCCATGCAAGAAGAGTTAAACCAATTTGTTAGGAATGATGTATGGACATTAGTTCCTCAACCAAGGAGTCAAACAATAATTGGAACAAAATGGGTTTTTCGTAATAAAATGGATGAAAATGGAATTGTGTCTAGAAACAAAGCTAGGCTAGTAGCACAAAGATATAATTAACAAGAAGGCATTGACTACGATGAAAATTTTGCTCCGGTTGCTAGGCTCGAGTCAATTAGAATCTTACTTGCATATGCATGTGCACACAATTTTAAACTCTTTCAAATGGACGTCAAAAGTACATTCTTAAATGGGGTTATAAATGAAGAAGTGTATGTTGCTCAACCACCGGGCTTCATCGATTTTGAAAAACCTAATCATGTTTACAAACTTAAAAAGGCTCTTTACGGACTTAAGCAAACTCCAAAAGCATGGAATGATCGACTTAAAACCTTCCTAGTTGACCATAGGTATACCATGGGCTTAGTCGATAATACTCTCTTCACTAAGAAGAAATGTTCACATATTATCATAGTCCAAATCTATGTTGATGACATTATATTTGGATCAACTTGTCAAGAATTATGCGATGATTTCTCAAAAATCATGCATGACGAGTTTGAAATGAGTATGATGGGAGAACTCAACTTTTTCTTAGGACTCCAAATTAAATAACTAGAAGATGGTATCTTATTTAATCAATCCAAATACATTAAGGACATGCTTAAGAAATTTGGTCTAGAAGATTCGAAACCAATCAAAATGCCCATGTCCACAGAAACAAAACTCACCAAGGATGTGGAAAGTGAATCCGTAGATAGCACTAAATATAGAGGTATGATTGGAAGTCTACTTTACCTAATGGCTAGTAGACCCGACATTATGTTTAGTGTTTGTCTATGTGCTCATTTTCATGAAGATCCTAAGACAACTCATCTCGAAGCCATTAAAAGGATTTTTAGATATATTAAAGGCACTACACATTTAGGTTTATGGTATCCCAAAGGAACGGGAATAGACACCATAGTGTATGCCAACTCGGATCATGCCGGTGACTATGTTGATAGAAAAAGCACAAGTGGTATTTGTACTTTTGTTGGACATTGTCTCACCTCATGGTTCTCTAAGAAGCAAACGGCTCTCGCTATCTCAAAAATGGAAGCCGAATACGTTTCGGCCGGAAAGGCATGTCAACAAGCTCTTTGGATGAAGCAAGCTCTTGTCGACTATGGAATTCAACTTAACGACATCACCATTCTTTGTGACAACAAAGGAGCCATTGATCTTAGCAAAAATCCAGTTCAATATGCTCGTACCAAACATATTGAAATCCGTCATCATTTCCTTCGTGATAACGTTCAAAAAGGAAACATCTCAATTGAGAAAGTTTCTTAGAAGACAACATAGCCGACATTCTCACAAAACCTCTTAAACGAGAACCTTTTAACC
The DNA here is from genome assembly GCA_030686995.1 of Artemisia argyi. NCBI lineage: Eukaryota > Viridiplantae > Streptophyta > Magnoliopsida > Asterales > Asteraceae > Artemisia > Artemisia argyi. The sequence goes on along the minus strand of CM060699.1, from coordinate 154,604,468 downwards.
TTCTTAGGCTAGGCATAGGACTCATGGAACTTACATTGTAGTTCTAGACATTAGACAAAAATCACAAAAATCAAAACAAATCAATAATTGTTACAAGACTTATAATAAAGTAAGACGTTATCTTGTTATGTTTTTTAATTAAGACATATACATGGAGTCATTAAATTGTTAAATGATAGATAACGTATCGTGGGATTATAACAGTTTATGTTTATTTATTAAATCCATGTAACAACCGTGGTTTTAGCAGGTCAGTTTGACTGATAGTCTTGACTCGGTTGACCTTTTTTTGGTGTGTATTAGGTGTTTAAAGTGATATAGGAGTGATATAAGTGAGTTTTAGCACTAAATCCCTTTGCGTAAATGGTTTTATTGTGAGTTGGAAAGTTTGGAATTTGGAAAAGTTATTTTGATCACCTTTGTGGTGTAGAAATGACTTGTGTAGTTTTGGTGTTTTTGTGTTTTTGCGTAACGAGACTTCGTTCAAGTAATTGAGCGTTAGTAAGTTACGTGGGATTTGTTTTTATGAGTTATATTTCAAAAAAAAAAAGTGTGAAATTCTATTTTTGGAAACTTTATTTTGAAAATGATTATTTTTCGGTTTGTCGTAAAACTGAGGTTTATCGCGTAAGACGCTAGGATTAGCTACGGGTATTTATAAAATATGAAAAGTATGAGGTTTTGAGTGTAATAAATTAATTTAATAAAAAAAATATAAAATATATATATTTGGTATAAAAAAATCGGCTAGGGAGAAAAAGAAGGAAAAGGAAACCAAATTTGAATCCAATTACAACTCCTAACTAAAAGGGTTATCTAGAATTATATTAGGATAGTATATATACAAAACCAAAACACCCCAAAACCCTTTTTCTCTGGTTTTGGTCGTTCATGGGAGGCAAGGGAAGAAGAAAAACTTAGGGTTTTTATTATTGAAGCTAAAATCAAGATCAAGGTATATTTTCGATACTAGTTTTCATTCAATTAATTAGTTATTGATCTAATTCATATAATATAAAGTATGATGGATTAGGGTTTGTGTTAACTTCTGTAAATTAATGTTATTAAACATGTTGGGATCAATTAATGATAATAGTATGATGATTGGTTAAGAGTATTGAGCGTAAAACATGCTAGTTTTTGAGTTAGAGTTTGGACAGATTTGTAAGGCTGTAAAGATGTGAGGGTAATTAATAGATGGTAATGAGTTAGATCACGAATTTTAGGTCTAAATTGTAGTATAATGAAAGAGCTTTCTAAAAAGTCCATCCACGATCAATTTTGAGGTAGGGAAGTTGGTCTTTTGATTTTTCTTTGTTAAGGTGTCAAAGCTGTCAAACCGGGACAGATTTTGGGTAAAAGTTTGAGGGTGGCATGTGGTTGTAAAAGTGGTATTTTGACTTGGTCTTCTGGAATAGTTAAGTTTTAGGTTATATTAGACTACCACGAAGAGGATTCGCGATAAAAACTTGTGGAAGTAATTATTAAAAATCAAAACTTTTTGGTGTGCGTTCAGATCCGAATTTGAGTAGTTGAAAAGTTTGAATTTCTTATGAGTACTTGTGTGTGTTATTGGTCCATGGCCTTCTGGGATTAGCTTCTATGCTTATGAGAGACCATGGTAAATTTTTGGTGTGAGTTTTTGAGCTTTATTTGTCGTGATTTCATGTGAGTGGATGTACTAAAAAATTCTGCGTTTTCTGAGTTTTAGAGTACAAGGGATTTAGTGAGTATTAAGTTATGGTAGTGGTTAGTGTGGTGTCTAGGAGATCCATGGTGGGTCATATGAGTCTTAGACATCCATCATATGTGTATTACATGGGTTGTAGCTTTTAGCTTGACCTTGTGTAATGTGGATTATTTTGTGTGCTATAGATTGTGAATTGTTTTGTGGAAGCTGCGGAGTTTAAGGTGAGTTCATAGTCCCATATTTTTACTTTGTTTTAAACTTGGGATGGGAATGATGCTTGTCTTAAATATTTGATTTACTGTGATTATGTGTGTGGTATTAAAGAGCTTGGACTTATAATGTTATCATATGTATGCTATGTGTGATTATTTGCTTGTGTGGATGTTTATGGGATCCAATTAGGAGGATGTTTATCCTATTACTCGCGTATACGACCTAATTGATGATATGTTTGATGGGATCCAATTAGGAGGATGCTTATCCTGTTGCTCGCGCATGCGACCTAATTGATGATATGTTTGATGGGATCCAATTAGGAGAATGCTTATCCTGTTGCTCGCGCATGCGACCTAATTGATGATTATGGGGTCGGAGGACACGAGCCGTCCTAATGATTGCCTTATGAGTGTTGTTGCCTTTGTGTGTGAATATTGACTTGTAAATGCATGTAGCTATATGATAACTATAACTATTTGTCCAGCTATATTTTGTAATCACAGTGAATTCGGTTGCCTTGTGTGTTGAGTCTAAAACCTATGAATCTCACCAATGTTATGTTGACATTTTAAGCATCATTTTCAGGTGAGCATTCTAAGGCCAAAGTTGAGGGCAGCAATTAGGCGAGACTTAGTTGCATGGAGACTTACTTATGTTTTGGGATTTGATTTTATTTGGATTTGGATATGATACATTTATGTTTTATGTTTGGTACTTTCAAACTTATTGAAGTTACCTTTTGGATTTTATTTTGTTTATCTTTGGGTATTGTTACAACACTGTGTGTTGGTACATTGCTCTATTTATGTGCATGTAGTTGTTCTCTATGTTGACACCAGGTGTTGTGATGATATCCATGAAGTTACACGCGCGCGTTTCCGCCGTGGCGGGGTGTGACAGATTGGTATCAGAGCCTTGGTTATAGAGAATTAGGCGGTTGGACCTAGACTATAACCTAGGAATCCCTCATATAGTTGCATTTAGGACCTATGTGTAAGTATAGTATTTTATATGTCTATTTTCCTATATTTATGAGATGTTTTATTGAGTTTCGGACGTCTATTCTATTCCCTATACGTAGTATTGTATATATCGACTTTATTATATCAACTTCCGCACGTAAGATGCTTCGTTGGACTACCATTGTCGCTATCGGATGCGAGAGAAGTAGTCAGATGAAACGGATTAACTGCAGAATCCGAGTTCCGGATAGCATGTATCTATATTCGGACAAGGAGAGGACGTTTATGGGAAACGTTGGTGGAGAAGGAGTGGAGAGGTTTGGAACCACGACGAAACTTCTGGAGATGGAGCCATTACCAAATACCCTTGGTAGTGTCCTCACTTCACCTAGAAAGGAGATGTGGTTTAGTCTAAACCTCGTGATTTGTATGCGCTTGTGAATTATGTAGAATTGGAAGAAAAGAATGGAGATGGTTTTACATGTTGTCGACTACCTAAACGTGTAGGACACATGAATGGTTGGTTGAGTAAAGATGAAAGGGAGTTAGGATGAAATGGTGTGGATTCGAATCTAGAGTCCACAGTGAGTAGTAAGTTGAATTGATCTGAGTGGAAAGATAAGTGCGAGAGTGGAGTTGAGCCATTATGCGACGTCTTTTGTTTTGTGTTATGTTTTGGAATTTGTATATTGTCTTTTGCCGTCTGGAGCCACGTTGGAGTGTGATTACTCTTGGATATTGGATCGACCTTATCCAAGTGATTTTGATTATAGAGTTTACGTGATCGATGGAATTGTTCCATGTGAGATGATTGTTTGCGACGTCTTTTGTTTTTGTTTGCGTGATTGTTTGCATGATGTGTTGTCATAGGAGGGAGTACACTTATGAAATGGGGCATAGATAATTATGGTGGCCAACATAATTATACATGCGTCACAACGCAAGTGGACTTGCAAGTATGATGGCATGGATTGCATCGTGTATTAGGTGCTATGTGGTATATGTGTGTTATCATTGAGATGTGTGGTTTTGGAAGTAAGAATGCGTGTGGAATAGGCTTATAACTATGGTCGCGAACATAATTATAAGAGTATCTCACATGTGGACTTGTGACCATTATTGCATTGATTGATGTTTGTTGTTATATGTTGTGGTAGATGGTATGTGATATCATGATTGGTGATGGCTGTATGGTTAGAGAAGTATTCTCTTAACCGTTTGGGCAATCGTTATATGTTGGGGTGTGTAGGTGGTGAGATTCCATCCTACCTATCATATGTTGATACCCCGATTATTGGTGGTACTTACATTGTGGTATTTAAGTTGATTCGTTTGCTAGACGCTCCGTTTGTATACCTAATTCTTTGGTTGGCATTCCTATTCGTACCATGATGGTACATATGCCATAATCTTTCTATTTGACGTCGTGAAAGGTGTTGGGTAATCAAATTTGTTTCGTTGGATATTGATTCATTTCTTTGGTTATTCCTTGCATTCATTCCGCGAATGAATATTATATTGTTCTTCGAGTATTATTGGTTCGTGACGAGTTGGTGTGGATATTTAATCCCTCATTTACACACACCAATTGAATTTTGTGACATGTTTTGTGGCCCGTTAGTATCGGTGTTTTTCTATGATTTTGGTTTGATCGTTGTACGAATGAATCTGTAAGTTCATCGTTTGGTTTGCAATGTTTTTGCGTGAGTGTTCACTGGTATGAGTTCGTTTAAGGATTATTTTGATTACGAAATTCTTCAATGTCTTTTGCGTTTGATTAAGAGGTCCTAATAGAGTCTTTATGGCATTTTACAAATTTGTTTTGGGTATTTCAAGGCCGTTTGATGGAAACTAATATTTTTTGTGGTGAAAATGAAGTGTGGAAAAAAATAGTTATGTTGATGTCTTAAATAAAATGGTTTATATATATTTTATAAAAAATGTATAAGTTTAAGATATGTCTTGTGAAAAAAAAAAAACGGTGTTCATTTGTTTTGAGAAGGTCGAGTACGGGAATAAGAACTGTCTATAGTTCTCATTTACCAAACTTGTTATGTATTTGGTTCATCGAGTGTTTCTTTCGTTGAAGGTACTCTTGTGGATGTTTTATGAGTACGTGTATTTTATATTTTCTTTGTATGGGTTTTCATGAACGTTTTATCCGTGTCTACATATAGTATGTGTATTTTCTTATGCAGTTTTTCTAGCTTTGATTTTGATGTTCGTTACTTCGCTAGTCGGTAATTCGTACCCCTTTTGAGTTTGTTGATATACGTTTTAGTTTGACCGGTTTCATGGTTCGCGTTGTCTACTTAGGATAGATTATCGTTTCGATTATCAATTTGTTCGTTGAAGAAGAAGAGGGTGTTTGCCAAGTTGTTCAAGTGAGAGGTTTAGCTTTGAGATGTACGTTCTTCGGGAAGGTGGTCAACGATAGTGAGTGTTCGTGGACACTAGTAAGATAAAAGTAGTGAAGCGTGGAAAGTACCTGAGACACCATCTGAGAGACGATTGTCCTCAGGATTGGCAGGTACTATTGACGATTCCTTTCTATCTTTCTATAGATTCGTGGGCATCGCGGAGGTAGAAGATTCATAAGAGGAACTATGTAATGCATGATTTAAAGTTGGGGAGTAGAACTTGGAGATGATATTTTATGGAGCAAAGAGTGTGGTCTACCCAGATCATAAGAATCTTTAGCATATATTTGACAAGAGGTTAATATATGTTGAAGAGAAGTTGGGTGTTGAATTTTTCAGTGACTACGATTGTCTTATTCGCTACCGTTAAGGAATAGCGGACATCGTGGTAAGAGCGCTGAGCGGGAGTGAACAAGTGAAACTTAGATGTTTGTGAGCAATGATTATGATAATTCAGTTCGGAGTTAAGAGGATGATATTGACAGCCTAGAGAGAGAGGTTCAAGGATGAGAACATGTAAGAAGAATAATTACTTGGTTTAGACCAGTAAATGGAAATGAACGAAGATGGAGGAATGTACTTTGCGGACCAGCTATTGGTTTCATTGAGAGGAAGCGTGTGACAACCGGCAATTTAGGGAGCTATTTAAAAAAAAAAAAACCAGCATTACGTTAAAGTTCGTTTATAATTTTTATTTGGAATTTTTATTCATAATGTAACCTCCCGTAATTTTCCCATACGATTAGTAAATATCAATAATTGAATAAAAAGAATGTTACATTATTTAAATACCATTTTTACGGGGAACAAATTTTTTTATTTATTTATTATGCACGACATATTATGTGAACCACTACAACATTTATGATTGACCATTTACCAAGGAACGATGCTTACACACAACCTCGATAATCTATAAATATCGCGAATAATATAATATATTTAAAACGTTTATATTTTATAAATATACGTTTCGTATATTTACCATACAATATTTATATATTTCCGGAGCCTACGAAAATTCCCGAGATTACTCACTAATATTTTGGACCTCGACACGATACTTTGAACAAGCACACCTCTAACTATTATATTTATAAATCACAAGTACATGTTTGCTTTAGCTCAGTTTATTTTAACTTTTACACGCGACGTATCCCTTTTATTTCACAACTCTCGTTTCCATGCTTCTAAGAACCATGAAATACAATTGTTATCAACTTAATTACTATACTAGAATATTGATCAAGTTAAGGCACCGTACACGTTTCATCTCAAATTAACACAATAGTAATAACACTTCGTATAAATTCTAATAAACCACCAACTTTCTATAACGAATTTAAATCCTAAATTTAAGGCTCTTCTGGTCCGAACCAGGAAAAGTATAAAACACGAAAGTTGTCCGAAATAATGTTTTACGTCTAGACACGCGAGATTTTAAACCAAAAACGAAATTCCAAACTGTTATCTTTAAAGTACGACCTGGACTCACCTTGAATATTACTACCTCAAATACAACCTATAAAAACCCATGTGCAACTCTTACATCGACCTCCCATGCTCACCAATCGCTACAAATCATCTATACACCTCTTAGAAGCTGTCAGGAATAACCTCACACATTCCTTGCCTATATTCTCACTTCACTTGACTCGATTGGGCACTAGAAGAGGTGGCATGCAATCTATTCGATCAAACACTCAACCTCCTGTTAACTTTGCTTGTTTTCACATGCTAAACTCATGTATAAAAAGGCTTCATGCAATTCGACCAAACACACACACTCAAAATATCACATTTCAATATTTTTCTAAGTCTTGAAACCTACTGTGTACGGGAAACTTTGCCAAGATTTCATGGACCACGAATCTAGTTAAGAACCATCTCTTGCTCGTTCCATATATACTCCTCTACTACCACGTTCTATATTTCACTCTCACAAATAAAATCAAACCTTCCACTTAAACCCCAATTACAACCAAACGGGCCCTTAATTATTTTTCTTCTTTGTTTTCTGCTGGGCCAAACACAAACGCAAGCCCATCAGCCACAAGCCCAAACGCACCCTTAATATTTATTTTCTTGTTTTCTGCCAGCCGCGACACTCCCAAACGCACCCTATTACATACGATTTTTATACACAACCTACATATATTTTTACTCAACTCGTCTCACCTAGTACCAAAGAAATAGGAACGATATAAGTTACACTCCCTCTCACTCGTTTACTACCCTAGAAACCACCTAAGTGAAACACAAAACGAACCATTTGAATGATAAGCACCAACGTGGCAAAACATTCCTTATGCCTCCCTTGCTCCCCAATCCCATCTAAACTAACCATATGCATATCATGAAACATCAGGAATGAACATGGATCATATCTTACAAGATCTTGGCTTGTACAAACTCGATTGGCCATTGTTTGTGGCAACACTATTCGCCTCACATGCACCCTCCACCTTGTGAGCTTATCTTGTCTCTACAACTCCCTATATAAGCTTTCCCATGCAAGCTCAACTGCCTCATACACTTATACGTACCATATCACACAAATAATAACGAGAAGGTAGTGATTGAAGGACAAACGAAATGCCAAGTGAACCATGCTTAGAAGTGAACCAAGGAACGAGTAGCAAAGCTTGGACCCTATTGAACCTTTGGAAGGACGAGAAGTGAACCACGAAGCTAGTTTACCATCACACGATCCATACACGTCATTTTACTCCACCTTTGAGGTGAGGTGAGACCTCCAATTCTTATTTCTTATATATATATATATATATATATATATATATATATATATATATATATATATATATATATATATATATATATATATATATATATATATATATATATATATACACACGTATCGTCACTATGCACAAACACTTCGTCTAATTGAAACGTGAAACTAAAACGTAACACATATGTATTATTCTTGATTCTACACGTTTACTAAGTCCTTAACGAGTACCTATAATAATATTGAACTTATAATAACGTATACACACTAAACATCACACGTTTCTAAGTAGTAATAAACCTATACAATTTCTACTAAAAGACTTAGAATAATTTTGAGTTATATTGTTTTTACGTTAGAGTTTTGGCCGTATACTTTGGCCTCGTCATTTTAAAAATCGACACATGACCACCTATTATTTTTGGACAATCTAATTGCCTACTTGAAATACTATCAGGAATAATAAATAAGTCGACCTAATAGCTTCGTTTAATCACCTAACGAGACCCAAAGTAAATCGACATTAGAACTGTTTTCAGAAACTTAAAACCTTAAGTGGGCCGTAAAGCCCAAAAAGCTCATTTCAGCTTATTACGATAAGCTGAGCATATAAGCTATTTTGAAATGAATTTGTAACTTAAAAATATGGATTTCGACTAAACAAGTATACCCCCAAACCCCTTGGATCGTAAAACCTTAACGGGCCTTTAATATTGGATCGTTAAGCCCAATGAATGAAATAAGCAAATTATAAGCTAATAAGCTATTGATATAAGCTGTTTGAAACATTATGAGCTTATTGAAATAATAAAAATGCTAAGTTTTGAATTTGGTAATGTTCGGACTAAATTTGCAAATATTTGAGAGTTAGGGACTAAATGTGTCAAGTTTGTAAACTTTGGGTGAAACGTATAAAAACAGTTTTCCAAGGGTATAAATTGTAAATATTGAAACGTAGGGATAATAAATATAAATATTTGATGTTTTGGACCTAAAATGTAAATAAATATAACTTTGGACTAACGGTGTAAAATTTATGTCGTTAGGGTTAAAAAGGTAACATTTGTACAACTTGAAGGGATTTTCTGTAATATTATTTTATAAAAAATAATACTAATATTTTATATATAAATACACATGTTTAGTATAAAACTCTTATAAATTTAACTTATATATATACGATATAAATATTCGCGTAACTATAATTAATTTTAACTATATATATATAACGATACGTTTATTCCTTTTCTTTTAAAACTAACATCATAAAACATCGTCTACATACTTCGACTTATTCTTGATGATTTTTCATCGTACATCGATCATCGATCATTACATTCACAAGTTATATGTATATATAACTTTGTTCTTGAACTTCAAGCATTTAAACGAACACGAGTTTTAATAACAAACTGAATGACTAATATTCGCGATAAAACGAGATTTAGACTATCAACTAAAACAATACCATATCTTTTAGGTTGTGTGTGAAGCCGTTGCCTTGCATCATTGAGATTATGTTACTACCACTACTACTGTACTACTAAGGTGAGTCATAGCCCCTACTTTTACTTGTTTTACAATGGTTTATAAACGTTTTTGGGGGAGATGCATGCTTAACTACTGTTTTTACTTTTACAAGTATTCATTAACTAAATACATGACTGTATTTCATATAAACTTTACTGGTTTACACATTTTTATATCTCATAAGGAAATACCTGCTATAGACATGATTACAAGTGATTTTTCAATGGTATGCTATATTTGATCTCTATTGCCTAAGTACCGATTACCAAAAGTCCCTCGTTCATGCACCTTAATCACCCAAAGGGTGAGCGTAAGTAGTTGTGAATAGATCTATTAGGGATTGACAATCCCCATTTGGTCGCTAGAGGAAAGCCACCAAATGCACGCTATTTGATTTCATAGGTTACTGGTAAATACCTATCTTGAGGGCCACTGTTTTACATCATTATTATGGATAATTTTGATGCCTGTTAATCGTTGAGTGTCATGAGCTTAGAGCAATAGAGCGGTAGTACTGTAGTCATGATACAGTATTACAACGACTGATGTTTGGGGTGTACAATGCTGTAGCCCACTGTTTTATTAAACTATGAGATTGTGCTCACTATATAGCAGGAAAACTATTAATTGGCAAACGAACAAACTATTTTGGTGTTGACCCGGTTAGGTCAAACAAACTACTATTTTGGTGTTGACCCGGTGAAGGGCAAACCAACGGATTAATTTGTATTGAATTGATAAGGAAATCACTCATTTTCTAATTAACGATTTAAGCTATGAACACTATGGATTTCTCACACTTTAATTGGATAATCAACTCTTATTATAAACACTGTGGACTTATAAACTCTTTGATTTTGGAAATCGATATTCGAAAACTATAAACTCTATGAACTCACCAACCTTTGTGTTGACACTTTTAGCATGTGTTTATCTCAGGTAACTAAACGAGAAGGAACTTGAAGGCACGGAGTAGGCTTGTAACCCGGCATGGGTTTAAATAAACATTTTGATACATTTCTAATAAACTTGTTGTTTAAACTATGAAACATCTTGATGTCTCGAATAATTGGTATTTTGAATGAATTAAACTTTAAAGCGTCACTTTTGTGTCATTTTCTATGATTGTGATAAAGATCCTCAAAGTAACACCCAAAAAGTCTTCCGCTGACATGTTAAGTCTTCCGCTGACGTGATGATTTTGGGGGTGTTACACATAACGAACTTGTAAGACCAATTTTATGGATAATTATGTCTTATGACGTTATGGGATTCGAGAATTATTTTTATAATTCATTATGGAATTTAATTGATGTATGTTTTCTTTAAAATTCTCACTGGTACTACGTTGACTCCGGTACTAGGTTAACCCAACAATTTTTAATTATATTTTATTATTGGATCGGATATTATTATTTTTGGAACGGGTTCGGTTTGAAAGACATTTGGTTATTGAAGTTTCGGGTTTGGTCCGTGTATTGGCATCGGGCTACTAATTCCCGTACACCCACTATTATTATTATTATTATTATTAATATTAAAAAGTTTTTTTTTTAAAGAGTAAACTACACAAAAATCGTCCTTGTGCCTGCGTTTTTCATAAGCAACACACAACCATCACCAACATCTCACCAACTCTCTCTCTCTCTTTTCTTTTTAACACAACACCACCGCCACCTTATCTCCACCGTAGCGCCGCCACCGCCACCCTCACACTAAAAACAACACCACCATCTTCACCATCTTTTCACGATCTATCTTTTGGTACCAATCACGCGCTCTAACTCCCACGTTAACACCTATTTCGAATTATATCACCACGAGTTCATCACCACTTTTTATTATTTCTTGAAGATCTATTCGATTTGGCTTTGGTTTTGAAGGTAGGTCGAGTTTTTGACTCGAGTTGTGGGTTCGAATCGTGACCTAGGGTCACGGATTTCATTATCTTTTCGGATTTTATGATTCTTGTTACAAGAATCAAGTGGGTTTTTAATAAAAATGGTTTAAAAGGAGGTTTGGTATCCGGGTTTGTGTAAGCTCGTTGGGTCGAGGCTAACCGAGAGCTTTTGGCTCTCGGCTTGGGTCTTGGGTGATGTTACTCTTGACCATTTGTTGTTTATTCGGACTCTTGGTGCGTATCGTGATGTTGGTCGACCTTGTGGTCGTATGGATTTCTAGCTGACACCCCCAAGGGGCTGTTTTGGTTCGTTTTGAGCTCAAGGAGCTAGCCGAGACCTATGGGTCTCGGGTGTGGCTTCCGTTTCATGTTTTGAGCATATGTTGACCCGGGTTGACTTGGTAACTCAACCCGTAGCTTACTTGGTTTTATTATTTAGTTGGTTGTTTACTTGTTCCTTGGCCGAATACATGTGGGTCGAGACCGTGTTTGGTCTCGACATTGGATATTGAATTTTGGTATTGAGAAGTGTTGACGAATTGTGTTATTGGGGACCGATTGTGAGACGGTCACTTAGATTGACGGAGATAGGTTAGTCGGGTGCCGTAGTCGGACCCTATTGTTGTAGCACGTGGATTGGGATTGTGTTGGACGGAGATGTATTGTTATTTATGACATTTGCTTATTACTTTGGACTTGGACAATGAGCCGAGAGTCATGACTCGGACATGTGACCATTTCGTATGACTCGATAACTATTTACAATTAAAACATAAATAATAAAACTCGTAATAATAATTATTTGTAATATAAACGTTTATATGAATATATAGACGTGAATAACGGATATATAATTATATAAGCGCGTATATTAATAATAATAATAATCACGAGTCATATTATAAATAATACGACTAGATATATATTAGGCTATGAGAGTAGCGTAATATTATTGAACGTATTATTATTATAAAAATGTGTTATAAAATGAGAAACTCTCGACAATTACTAAATATTAAATAAAATGTCATTTTATATAAATAACGAGTAAACTTATCGAGTTATGCGGAGTCGTAGTCACTCGAGTTCAGGTAAGTTTTATTTGCGACTTTCGTGTTGTCACGGATATATGACGATTAATATAAACGTTTTCTATAACTAAATAACCACTTAACCGAAGGGTTGAACCGGGTTATTTGGCTATATGAAATGAATATATTAATGGGCATCGTATCCTACGACGCCCATAGGTTGTGGTATATGTAAAGAGTAATAAATTGCGAATATATATATATCGGGAAATCTGGCCAATTTGACGATGTATATAAGGAATTTATTAAACTACGATATATACCATATAGTATTTATGTGCTATGTGCTTTAGGATTGGGTGTAATCTTGGAACGGTATGTTACGTAAATAAATATGAGGATTATTAAATCGACGGATTTGATAAACTTCGGCGATTTATTTATATAATATATCGGGCTAATATTAGATCTATAGTTTCTTTTATTATTATTTGTGTGACCTTTTTGGTTTGTTTTGTGTCGACCCACCACCCGTATGGATACCAAACGTAAATACACCAAACTCTTACGAAACGGATTTTCGAAAAATAAAACGGATTACGTCCGGGTTTGGGAATATTTTGAATTTGAGGAAATGATTTCTGAACGAGTTGATATTGTTAGGTCGTGCCGAGTCCGTAGTTGCTGTTTTGTGAGTTACTATACATCTTATTTCTACAGACTTCTTCTTGCTGTTTTCTGGACTTGAGGTGAGTCATAGCCCCACTTTTTACTCTTGAACTATGTTTTCAATACTTGGGGTGAGAAACGTGCAAATTATTTTATGTGGACTATTATCGCCTTTATATTCTTTCTAAAACTTGCTATGCGTATGGACTAGGATGTATTGTCAGCTTTAGTCACATAGTTTTGTGTGTACTATTCAAGGTTGGCTTATTTGGTTATTGGTGAACTGTCAGCTTTAGTCACATAGTTTTGTGTGTACTATTCAAGGTTGACTTATTTAGATACTATAGTGTGCACCTATAGGTTATTAATACTTCGGAGGTTATCCGAGTATTTATGATATTGCGGGGGTTACCCGAATATCTATGTTGGAGCGGAGGGTATCCGCAGGCTTTTAGCGAATCCTTAGTCTAGCTAGCAAGCGTTTTGCGTATATGTCCACTATATTGTTAGATGAATTTAAACCTATGATCTCACCAGCGAAAGCTGACTTTTAGCACGTTTTCTCATGTAATTAAGTGATGATATGGATGCTTGGAATGGAAGGCTCGGCTAAGGCTCCTGGTTTATGGATCTATTTTTCTAAACTCTGATATTAACTTTTGGACCTACTGTTATGCTATTTTGGGCCTGACTCTGAATGATGTTGGGATAAATGTAAACTTTAAAACCCCATTTTGGTTGCGTTTTTATTATGTTAACTTTATCTCGTTCTATTATGTCTTGTGTTGGATACCAATCCCCGTAGCACCCCGAAAGCTTGTTGAGTCTTCCGCTGTATCAAATTTTGGGGGTGTTACAGATTGGTATCAGAGCCAGGTTATAGAGAACTAGGTAAATAAACACCTAAACTATAACCGTATTTTTATAGAAAATGATCCTTGACCACTGCCCGCCAGCCCGCCAAGCCGAAGCATCTTCTATTATTTGAGGTATTATGAGATATTTGAGATGATTGTTAGATTTGGGATTTCTTAAGATGATTTGAGGATTATGGATTTAGTAATAAGATGGCGTTTCGAGGAATTATATGGTCTAAATGTTTTATAAATATTTTAGTAATGCGGTATTTGAAACTCTTTATTGAGATTATATGTTTGAATTATTTGATGAGGATTTTTGGTATGGTATTTTGAGTTGTGATTTAGTTGTTTTGAAACACTTACACCTACCCTACGCCGTTGTCACAGACCATGGCCTCCCATATGCCCGATGTTGTCGAGGATATTCTTACTGCACCGGTTTTACCTGCACAGTTCACTATGGCATCTGATGACCCTTACCAGATTGCCATGCTTTCAGCTACTGTGCCGCAGACAACTTCTACTTCAGCACTACCTGCTGCATCTATGCAGGGACCCTCATCTTCTCTAGGGCTCCCTGGTACATCGAGGCAGCTTACTCTTCATCAGGCTTTGGCTCGTGTGGCCCCACGCTTTGCCCACCGAGCTACGGCACGCATGTCGGTACGCCCTACTCCATCACCTTTACAGATTGATGCTCACTCTCTTCTGTCTGAGGCGCCACCCACATCATTATGTCGTCGTCCTAGATCACCTACCACATCTCCACATGGTTCACCTGTTAGGAGACGACGATTGATGAGGTACTCTTCCGATGAGGAGGAGGAGGAGGAGTACGAGGGTGAGGATGAGGCTGATGACCCTGAGGAGGAGGATGACCCTCAGGAGGTTGAGCAGGGTGATGATGATGACCCTGAGGAGGAGGATGACCCTCAGGAGGATGAGATCCCTGATGATGATGATGTGTTAGTACCACCAGCTCAGGCTGAGGAGCCTGATTCACCTGTACATCCGATTGAGCCTGATTCACCTGATCATCCGTTTTTGGTTGAGTTGCCACCTGGTAGTCCCGATGGGTCGGATGCATCTTCTGAGGTTTCTGCTGAGCATGCAGAGTTAGGTGAGATTGGCAGGTTATGGGCTCAGATTACTGAGCTTAGTGAGAGAGTTGCACGTGTATCTGATCGACTTGAGAGGGTTATTGGAGAGTTCATAGCGGATATGAGAGTTGATATGACTGTGGTTGTGGGCAGGACTACTAAGATGAGGAGAGTTTTGATGGAGGTTCACGAGCATATCGATAGTTTGCAGCGAGGTTTTGTTACTGCTCGAGAGGCCGACCGCAAGCTATGGCAAAGGAATGCCGAGCTAGAGAAGGAGGTGGCAGACCTCAAGCGAGACAGCGACACCCACAGTGTGGAGCTAGGATCATTATGGAGGGATCTTGATGGCTTGAGGCAGGAGTTGAGGAGCCTCCGCTAGCAGCGTGGCTAGTACTTGGGTTATGTTGTCTCGTGGCTTTCTACACCGAGGAGTGTTCGGTTAGAAAAGCTAGTTATCATATTTTGATGTATTTTGTTCGGTATTCGTCTCTTTTGGAACGATTAGTATGTTTTGTGTTTTCCAGTAGTTGGAATGATGTTAGATCTCTATTGTATGGTTGATGGTTATTAGTATATGGTATTATGTGATTTTGGGTATTATGGAAATTGAGTCCCTATTCACTTTATTGATGTTACGTGGTGTATTGTTGCTATTCTTTCCATGACTTGGCTTCGTTGAATTTCTTTTGTTGAGCATATTGATAAGTTCTATTGGAGACTCATGAACTTGTATGATGTTTCAGATCAATGGCCACACGACGAAACCCTGTTAGAGCTACCAAAACTGGTCCTGCAGTGACTACCCCTGGTCGCCGAGGATGCCGACCTACTCGAAATGTTGAAACCCCTACTCCTGACAACCTGGACACTACTAACCGCAACAACAGGAATCAAAATGTTGATGTTCAGGGAGACAATGATCATGTTCCACTTAATGCACCTACTGTGGCTCAAGCAATGACCAATTAACTTGTGGAGCAAAGAGTTGCTGAACTGCTAGCCGAGTCAAATCATTCCAACAATTCTGCTGGAACTTTTCCACCTGTTCGTGCTAATGGATGTCAATACAAGGAGTTCAAGATTTGTGGACCCATTGAGTTTGGTGTAACTGAAGGAGTGGTTTACTTGGTCAGATGGATTGAGAAGACTGAGTCAGTGTTCAATGTCAGTGGTTGTGCGGAGAATGCGAAGGTAAAGTTTGCTTCTTTTACTTTCAAGGATGAAGCTTTAACTTGGTGGAACAATTACCGAAATTCCGTTGGGAGTGATGTAGCTTATGCCATGACTTGGGAGCAATTTAAGTCTTTGCTGATTCAGACTTATTGCCCAAGGAATGAGGTTAAGAAGCTAGAGATTGAGTTTTGGAACCACAAGGTGAAAGGTAATGATATGACGACTTACAATCGTCGTTACCAGGAGTTGGCCTTGCTTTGCCCAGATATGGTAAAAACCGAGACTCAAAAGATCGAGAGGTATACTGATGGGTTGCCTGTAGCTACAAGGAATGATGTGATTTCTGCTAGGCCTGTAAACATCCATGAGGCAATCACAATTGCTCAACAACTTATGGATTCGTTGGAGTTGGAAAGGGCTGATAAGGAGAAGAATGGAAAGAGAAAGAGAGACCAGCACTCTCTAAGGGTAATGATCATCGAAGCCAGAGACAAGCTAAGGCTTATGCTATTGGGAATGGAGATAAGAAGAATCAAAACGATGATGCACCCAAGTGTGGTCGTTGCCACCAGCATCATACTGGATGGTGTAGTGTGAAATGCCAGAACTGCTCAAGGAAAGGACACACAGCTAAGGATTGTAGAGCTCGACCTCTTGCTATGGTTCAAGCTGCTCCTGAGATGAGAAATAAGGCAGACGTTACTTGTTATGGGTGTGGAAAGAAGGGACACTATAGGAATGAGTGTAGAGAATCGTGGAATCGAGGAAATCAAGGCTCGGGTGGTAATGGGTACAATCATGGAAACCGTGGAGCTGGGGGAAACCGTGGACGACAAGATAACGGGGACCAACGTGTGGAAGCTGGAGCTGCTCAGGGAAGAGTGTATGCACTCGGGAACGAGAGAGGAGAAGATCCGAACGTCGTTACTGGTACGTTCCTTCTCAATAATCGTTATGCTTCCATACTGTTTGATACTGGTGCCGATAGAAGTTTTGTGTCCACTACGTTTGCACCCTTACTAGAGAAACCCCCGATGGCCTTAGGAATTGGATATGATATAGAGTTAGCAAATGGGGATATAGAAAGGATTAATACCATCATTCGCGGTTGCACGTTAAATTTCTTGAACCACCCTTTCAACATAGATCTTCTACCCGTCTCGTTAGGAAGTTTTGATGTCATCATTGGTATGGATTGGCTATCGAAGTATCGTGCTCACATACTTTGCGACGAGAAGATCGTGCGTGTACCTTACGGAAAGGAGATCCTAAATATATTAGGAGATCGAAAGGATTCGAGGAGCCCATCCCGGTTAGCAGTCATTTCTTGCACTAAGTTACGAAAGTTAATGGAGAAAGGATGTTACCTTTTCTTAGCTCAAATTTCTGAGAAAGGAGGGACGAAGAAAAAGGAAAGGTGCATTGGAGATGTGCCTATAGTTCGTGATTTTCCTGATGTGTTTCCCGATGATTTACTGGGAATCCCGCCGACTAGACAAGTGGAGTTTCAGATTGAGTTGATACCTGGTGCTGCACCTGTAGCACAAGCGCCTTATCGTCTTGCACCTACCGAACTAGAAGAGTTGTCAAAACAATTGGCGGAGTTAGCCGAAAAAGGATTCATAAGACCAAGTTCTTCACCTTGGGGAGCCCCAGTCTTATTCGTAAAGAAGAAGGATGGATCGTTTCGTATGTGCATTGATTACCGAGAGCTGAACAAGTTAACGGTGAAAAATAGATACCCGTTACCGAGGATCGACGACTTGTTCGATCAACTTCAAGGATCGAGTGTGTATTCGAAGATCGATTTGAGATCGGGATATCATCAACTTCGAGTTCGCGAGGAAGATATTCCGAAAACGGCTTTCAGAACCCGTTACGGGCATTACGAGTTTCAGGTGATGCCGTTTGGGTTGACTAACGCACCGGCGATATTCGTGGATCTCATGAATCGAGTGTGTAAGCCTTAGATAAGTTCATGATTGTGTTCATCGATGACATTCTGATTTATTCGAAGAGTGAGAAGGAGCATGAGGAGCATCTAAGACTTATCTTAGAATTGCTCAGAAAGGAGAAACTCTATGCCAAGTTTTCCAAATGTGAATTTTGGATTCCGACGGTACAATTTTTGGGTCATGTAATTGATAGACAAGGAGTCCATGTGGATCCTGCTAAGATTGAGGCAATAAAAGATTGGGCTTCACCTACGACCCCAACAGAAGTTCGTCAATTTTTAGGTTTAGCCGGTTATTACCGAAGATTCATCGAGGGATT